>JAQQSZ010015262.1:0-11320 GCA_028646595.1 Phalanger gymnotis
TTTTTAATAGGTTTTTGGAGGGACTTGGTGGGGAGCTCACGCCAGTTACTGCTTTCCAGTCGCCATCTTGGCTCCAGCTTCTCTCTAATTTATTTTCAATCAGCTTTAAATATACACATCTTTATTGTAATAGCAATGCCATTCTAAGGTGTAAAATTCATGGCAATTGCTACAAGTATCATATGCCAGGTATAAAATTAGGCCTCTTCCTCTAGGAAGGGTCAACTAGTTAAGTCATATGATAGATCAGGTTAGCATATGGATGTGCTGAGTTTTTAGCGTCCTGCAAACAGAAAGAGAATGAAAGGTAGAATATAATCATAGGCCATGATTTTGGCCATTGTTTATGTGACCTCAAAGCATGGACAACTATAGTCTTAGAATATGAATATCACACAGGACAATAGAGAAATATATGATGGGCGTGAGGCTGACATATATGACTAATGAGGAACCTTGATGAAGAATGCAAGGAAAGAGTAGTATCAAGAAAATATCTATGGAAAAAGATGGCCTGGTCATATGTGGAAGGTGAGATTGACATGCTACCTACTCTAGTGGAAGACTTGAAATGATAGAAGAGAGGACAACTTTCAACACTTTTGGGGTCCCCCTTGTGGCAGTCTTAAAAGAGGGTATGGAGAGGAGTCACACAGGATTGGCAGGTAGGAATGGTGTGTGGCTTGCTGCAATGGAGGGAACCTCCTTCGTATCAGTGAAACCCCAATGAAATCCATGAGAACATTTGAGTCTTGATAATCCCAATAATAGCTCACATTTAAAAAGTGCTTGATTGTAGCACGTGAGCTAACTATCTCTTACTCTTTTATCTCCCACCAAACAGTCAAATAATAAGCTAGGATGAGGGAGACAACATCTATGTGAATAGGTTTTCACAGTGTAGAAGAAAGGTGACGTCAGAGGAGAAGGTACCAGCAGAAAGAGCTGGTCACTGTCAGGGGCAGGAATGATGACTTAAGGAAGTGATGTCAGGATGTGGTTCAGGGGCACGAAACATAAAATTGGAAGAGATTTTGAATAGAGTTAATCACAGTGAATGTCATTTTAATTCAACAAATGATATTAAGTGCCTATTGTGCTATATGTTGGAGAGATCCAATATTTAGCCAAGATATTGTCATGGGATTTGTGTTCTGATATGATGGAAACAAGTAATAGTAATGCACAATCTCACATGGTAGGTGTAAAAGAGACGTGATATATGATAAATATTTGAAACATGCACAATACTATCTCGTATATGCATAAGAGGGGTATGAAGCAAAATGTATATAGGGCCCAAGGGTGAAGGTTATTAATAACAATAGCTAGCATTTATAAATGCTTTAAGGTTTGCAAAGTGCTTTACATAGGTTAACTCATTTGATCCTCACAACAGCCCTGTAGGGTAGGTGCTATTATTATCACCCTTATTTTACAGGTGAGGAAACTGAGACACAAAGAGCTGAAGTTATTTGCCCAGAGTCACACAGTAAGCATCTGAGGCATTATTTGAACTCAGGGAACTCCAAGTCCCACACTCTATCCACTGGTCCACCTAGCTGCCTGCTTAATAAATATCATTCCCTGGTGATCAAGGAGGAGATGATATTGGAAGTATACTTTCAAGGATATATAGGAATTCAAGAGCCTACACCAATTCCTCTTCAGGGCTTGGAGGTTATCTTGTGTCTTTGAAGGTTATTCTAGTAGAATGCAAGGCTAGCAATTCCTAGCTGCTGGAATATGTCCAGAACTGATTTATAAATAGATCAGATAAAACAAAATGGAAAATGATTGATTTAAGAGACCACTAGCCTCTCCTTTTATGTATAAGGAGACAGAGACTCCAAAGAGAAATGAATTGCTTATGGTCATACAACTAATTAGAGATAGATCCGAGTTAGAGTAACTCGGGTGTTTGGATTCCTAATTCAGCATGATTTTCAGAGTAGAACAGGAATGTCTTCTCTCCCCAACTTTCACCCTTAGCTCACCAGCTCAGATTATAGTAACTTGCTTGGATTTCCATCTCTTTTAAAGCCATTTCAGTGTTGAGAATGGTGGCATGTGTCAATACTTTTTTCTGAATATTCTAAAGCTTTTGAGAGCAGATCAGTTATGAAGAACCAGGACCATCAATGGCCTCTACCCCAAACTATTGCAAGCTTAGATTCAGTAAGTTACTGAAAATATTAAAGCCCATACAGAATCATTAGTAGTAAGTGGACTTGATTCATCTGAATGTTCCTTCTTCCCTCTCCCATATCCCCCATCTGGAAGAGGATCCACATTTCAGATTTTCAGCATTCCAGGGGGCAAGATGAGGTGTCAGAAATGCACATCTGTCTGCTTTTGATGACAATGCATCCCTAAGTCGATTTGCCAGTTATTTATGGGTATCGAAGTGATATTCCTATTGTTACTTAAAAGCCACAGTGGGCTCCCCTTGTTTCCTGCCTTCCCCCTTGCCGGGCGTAAATCTCACTTCGGCCCATCCTATTGTTCATGGGCAAAGCTGCCATATTGTGTTGATTGCTAGTACATTGAAGCTGAAAGGGAGGGACAGAGATGTGGCAGCACATCTAACCAGCAGGGAGATCCTCTATCCATTCTTGTGCTCTTGGGGAAGGGTCAGAAAGTCATGGCAGGCATCTGACCCCTGATAACCTCTCTAGGGCCTGTACTGGCAGTTTGGGGGGAAGAAATTAATTAAATACTATTGAATTTCCCTGCTAACATTTCTCTTCTGAAAGAGCTCCTTTTAGCTGGCTTGCTGTTTGCTGGTGAGGAGCAAACAAAGGTTCCCCTCTTTGTCCCGGCAAAGAAAAGTGAGCATACTTTGTCATACTTTGTCATGGCCTGTGATTTTTTCTTTTGCTTCTTTGGCACTGGCTTGATAATTCAACCAGAGAATATTTTTCTGAAACGGTAACCACAGTGAAGAATGATGAATACAGCCAAGAAAAACCAACCCACTTTCATGTATGAGAAAATCTGACCTTGCCCATTATTTTAAAGGGATTTATATCTAATTTTCTTGGAAGGTTATCGTCCATGGAATTTTTGCATGGTTGACATGTGTGCCATTGGCCAACTAACAGAATTTGATGATTTCCTGAATTCTTCAGGTGTAGTTTGAGAGGAAGCAGATGCCAAGAGATGTCCTTTGGAAGGCTAAGTTGTGTAATTTCTAATAAGCAACCAATGGCCAAAGGAAAGACTGGAATCCCAGATACAGAGGTGGAGGTGAGAGGGACCTAGAGGCCATCTTGTCCAAACCCCTCATTTAAGAGATGAGGAAACCAAGCTCCAGCCTAATTATATGACTTGTTCAAGGTCACTCAAGTATTACTACAAAAGACATCGATAAGATCCCATGTGGTCAAACAGAAACTTTGACTCTTTGGTGTCAACCTTAGAGGCCATGCATGTTGCCCATTATGAGCCTTCCCCAGCTTCTTAGGAACTGACTGCCTCTCCTTCTTGCCACATGTAACTTAATAGATGGTTGTGAATAAGCAGGCACGCCTGTGCACCTGGATCTTTCTGTATCAAACAAAAACTCTCACTCATGAAAACTCAGACCACCTGTCTTGCCTTCATTGTTCTGAAGAAGAGTTCTTTTTAATTTTTTTTAAAAAAATGTTTAATTGGCATCGTTGTCCAGGCCTTCAGAAATTTGCTTCTTTGCTAACATATGGATGGCCCCATACTTCCTTTTCATCACAAATGGGCCCCTTTGGTCATTAATACCACATGCCTGCCTTACTCTTCTCTTTTCAAAGAGCCCAGCCTTGTCTATTATTTTGGAGTGCTACACCTTGGGTGGAAGGTGGCAACTAGTGTGGCTTTCCCAATGTACTTGATTTACCTTTCAATGCATAGTTACCACCAAACTAGATAATTGCTTTCTAAGTGTCCAAAATTCTCTCATTCAATTTTGCTTTCATTTATCCCCCTCCATTATACTGCTACTGTTCACCATAAACACAAATGATTGTTAATGAAGGCCTAATGCCACATTCGTTAGAAAATCAGGTTAATGACTGCCAATGAATATCAGAGTTGTGTTTTTACTTCCCAGGTGGGGCTTTCTGCATTTTTTTTGTGTGTGTGTGTGTGTGTGTGTGTGTGGGAGAAGTATACAATGAAATCATACCTGTATTCTAAGTTGATAGTGAAGTTTGAGATGAGTCATTTCCATGAATTTTCCTAACCCTATATTTCTACTTTTGCTCACCTCTGGCTAAGGCTTTATCCTTTAGAAAGATGAAGTCATTATGGTGGCCACACTTCACCATGAAGAAAAGACTAGAATGTATTTCCTTCCTTTCTTTTCAGAAGTGGGGGCCTACAGGCGTGGAATGTTACATGTGTTGTGTGACCTGGTTGACACATTGCTTAGATGATAAGATCATAGACTGGGAACTGAAAGGGATCGTTAGAGGACATTGAGGCCAATCCCCCCATTTTATAGATGAGGACACTGAAGCCAAGAAGTTTTAAGTGACTTGTCTAGGGACAGAAAGTTTCTGAGGTAAAATGCGAAGCTAGGTCTTTCTGATTCTAAATCAAAGCTTTTGCCTTCAGGTTTGCTGAAATGTTTCCTCCCCCCTCTCTTTTTATTCGTTGCCAGAAGGGATGGCCCTCTGGGTGAGACTGGGGGAGATCTATATGTTGTGTAATAAAGTTTATGTTAAATTTAAAAATAGTAATTAAACATGTAGAAAAGAAAGGTACACAGAACTTTCTATAGGCATCTCCGCTATTTTTTCTTCCTTGGATTATATAGTATTTGTTTAAATCTTTGTATCTGTTTAAACATTGCATTCCCTTGAGTAGGATCTACACTCCTGGAGGGCAAAGACTGTTTTCTTTGGCTTTGTATGTTGAGCACCTGACATAGTCTGAGATATATCTTAGGTACTTCATAAAGTGCTTCCTGAATGAGTGAATCGATATTGAGCATTCACATTAAGATGGAGTTTGGACTGACAAGCTCAACGAAGTTTTCCTGGAAGAGGTGGCATTTAAAGTGGGCTATGAAGGATAGATAGGAATTCAACAGGCAATGCTAGAGGGAAAGAACACTTCAAGCAGAGGGTGCAGTGCTAGTTTATAAGCAGGGAGCTGTCCAGTCTGGCTTGAATGTGGAGTCGGGGCAGGGATCTAAGATGAGCTCTGGCCTTAGAAAATGTGGAGGATTGTAGAGAGCCTTGAATGCTCTCTGAAGAATCATGGGGTCTTTGCCCTCCAAAAGCTCATGGAGGTGCTTAGTTGGTAATTATCCAACATATGCTGTTAGGATAATTCTTGTAGCAAGAACTTAATGGGTAACCAAAGCAGCTAGGTGGCACAGTGGATAGAGTGCCAGGCCTGGAGTCAGGAAGACTCATCTTTCTGAGTTCAAATCTGGTCTCAGATACTTACTAGCTGTGTGACCCTGGGCAAGTCCCTTAACCCTGTTTGCTCCAGTTTCCTCATTTGTCAAATGAGCCAGAGAAGGAAATGGCAAAGCACACCAGCATCTTTGTCAAGAAAACCCCAAATAGTGTCATGAAGAGTCAAACAGCACTGAAATGACTGAACAACAATAAGCAACCAATCAAGTCATTTGTAAAGTCTCTTAAATCATACGGGAAGTAAAGAGTGATATAAACAAAAGACAAATTGGATTGGGAATTTTTGAGTGACTCTTCAAACAGGTGCTGTAGCCTCATGCAAGATGACATAATGTAAAGAATTCTGGGGTCTAGAGGACTGGGTAAGAGTCTTGGTTCTGGTAACTACCAGCTACTTGACCAAGGACAAGGCACTCAATCTCTTAGCCTCAGTTTTTATAGCTGTAAAATGGGGATAGTAACACTTGTACCATTTGCTATAGAAAGATAGATTGTGGTTACCCTCCTCTTGCTTTACGCACATCAGTTTTCTCTTTCTCTTTCACTTTGTTCTTTTCTTTCTCTTCTTCCTCTTCTTTCTCCTCCTCCTCCTCTGTTCTCTTCCTTTCTTCTCTTCCTTCTCCTCCTGTTCCTTTTCTTCTTCCTTCCCTTCATGCTTTTTCTTCCTCCTCTTTTTCCTTTTCTTTTTTCTTCCTCTCTTCTACTTCCTCCTCCAATGACAAAGAGAGTATCATGTATTTGATCCTAGGGATGATAGGGAGTCAATGGGATTTATTGAATGTGAGTGTGACTGTGTGTGTGTGTGTGTGTGTGTGTGTGTGTGTGTGTGCTCAGACCTGTGTTTTAGGAAGATCATTGCTCATGCACAATAAATGTGTGCACGTACATTTGGAACCTATCATGTAGGAGGTGATCTGTTCTTGGCCATGCTATAAACACAATTCCACAAACATTTTTTAAGTATTCTCTATGTTCAAGGCACTGTGTAGGTACCAAGGATATAGATATATAAACAAGACAGTCTCTGATTTCAGGTATCTTATAGTCTGCAATGGTACACAATGCGCACACAGAGAAGACAATATTACACACACACACACACACACACACACACACACACACACACACACACACATCCTAAAATAAGAGCATGAATGAGCAGGGGAATCAAGAAAGGCCGTAGGTAGGTGGCAGCTCCTGAGCTGGGTTTCAAAGGAAGCAGGGGATTCTGAGAAGTAGAGGTGAGGAAGGGGAGCATTCCAGACACAGCTGACCTCACATGCAAAGGCATGCGGTTGGAAAATGGTATGTTGTGTTTTAAGGAACAATTAGTAGGCCACTTTGGAATAGACAATTAATGAAGGATACTAATACGAAATAAGACTGGAAAGGTGGCTTGGGTCCATGTGGAGAGATTCAACTTCCAGGTTGAGGATTTTGTATTTCATTCTACAAGCAATATTGAGCCATGGGAAATTTTGGAGTTGGATAGTAAAATGGTCAGATCTATGTTTTAGACATATCAATTGCACTTATGCATAAATGCTGGAATGGAGAGGGGAAAAGGTTGAAAACATCAGTGACTTATGGAATCATAGATTAAGAGCCGAGAAGCATATTAAACGGCATCCAGTGCAATCTTTCCATTTTATAGATGAGGAAACTGAGGCTAAGAGTCAAAGTATCTTGTCAAAAGCCATCCAATGGTAGAAATGCGATTGGAATCCAGGTCCTCTCATTCCAAATAGAAAGAGCACTGGTTCCATAGTCAGACAATTCATTTAACTTCCCTTGGTTTCCTCATTTGCAAAATGAGAAGGTTGAGTCAGAAAGGACTCTGGTCCTTTCCATCTCTGGATGTATTATCCTAAGGCATTGATTCTCCAAACTTTGGGTGCCTTGAAGCTGGGAGGGATTGCTAACACATTGGATAATTGACTGAATTAGGATCCCAAAGGACCTTTGCACTCTTCCTGGTTTATTCCTGTTCCTTTTGTTCTTATCTACTAGAATCTTCCATATGGAATACACACACACATACATCTACATACCTGTTGATGGCACTTTATCACATTCATTAGAAGAGTTTTGTGTCTCCATTCTCCTCATGTAGATGGGCACTCTATGGACTCAATATTTATTCATTTATCTGATTAGCAAGAATAGAAATCAGTCCATATTAGGTGTCTTTGTGGCTTGGGAATATGGTACAAAGCAGAGGAATTATGACAATTATTCCCTTTTTCTCTTGTCAATAAAAATAAATTGCTGAATTTACCAAGGAAATTGCTTTGTTGCTTGTGGTTTATTTTTCTCTTTCAGTCTCTAATGATGTCCTTTTGGGTGAATTAAGCTAGACCCCAGTGGTCTTTCTCTGCAATATTGATATGTCCCTCTTAGGCATTAATGCAAGTATGCTTGGAGAGGTGGTCGCTATGGCCGTCTCATCTTGTTGCCATGGCACCATTGGATTGTGGGCCCACTAGGGCTTTGTTTAAACAAGTAGGGACTGAGAAAAGAACCTTTTCAACCATTGCTGTCATTTACATTTTAACTGGTCTAATTGTCCTTGTTTCCTTCCTATTTTTCATGGATGGCATGGATATGCTGTGTACAGAGATGACTGCACAGCTCACCAATGGGATGAGGTCAGAATGTTCCCCTGCAGGACCCTAACCGGACTTCCCTCATGTAGTTTCCTAGAGGAATAATGATGATAAGAACTCATACAATTTATGATCAAGAGATAGGTAGAAGAAATACTATTGTTCCCATTTTATGGGTGAGGAAACTGAGGGATGTTAAATAACTTGTACTCCTTGCAAACCCCAGGGCTGGAATTTCACCGGAGCTGCAGACTCAGAGCTCAGCATCCGTGGCATCGGGCCAACCATTTGCGATGTTGTCAATGAGGGTGCATTCTTCCACCATTTACCTGTATGAGTTGTTGAGACCAAAAAATTCTTTCCCCTGTTGTAACAATTCTGGCAAGAGCTTCTCCATACTTGGCTGGGCTAATCTTAGTTGTTGGAGGCAATGCGGTACAGAAGAAGTAAGGGTGATAATGAATTAGAAGACCCAGTTTGGCTTCTCTACACTAAGGTAGGCTGGTCTTAGCTTGGTACAAGGAAAAGAATACTGGCAGCTGAGTTAGGGTAGATGGGTTCAAGTCCAGCTTGCATTACCTTGAGCAGTTCACATCATCTTTCTGGGCCTCAGTTTCCCTATCTGTAAAATGAGGGAGTTGGATTAGTTGGTATCTAAGGAAACCTTCAGCTCTAGATAATAATGATAACAATGCTAATAATGCTAATAACTATAGTGATTAATAGCTAGCATTTTATATAGCACCCCAAAGTTGACAAAGTGCTTTACAAATATTATTTATTAAATATTACAAATATCTTATCCTCATGACAATCCTGGGAGGTAGATGCTATTATAATATTATCATATACCTTGGGAGATAGATGCTAATTATCCCTATATTGCAGGTAAGGAAGCTGAAGCAAAGAAAGCTTAAGTGACTTGCCCAGGGTCACACAGTAAGTTTCTGAGGCAGGATTTGAATTCAGATTGGATTTGAACTCAGATCTTCCTTGATGTCAGTTCCAGTGCTTTCTCTGCTGCACCACTTGGCTACCTCAATGACCCTATGACCTCTTTCTCTTAGATTTTTTTCAAAGCTCCTTTCAAGTGCTACCTACTATGAAAGCCTTTCTTGATCCCCTTCCTCTCCAGATGCTGGTATTTTCCCTCTCCACTATGAACTTTCCTTGCTTTCTGTCTTTTTTTCTTTTTAAACCAGGTTTATGAGTTTATCAGTTTACAGAGTTCTTAGTGAGGAACTCTCTCTACAATCCAGGTTAGCACCTTCACTTCCAGTGGTAACAGTGGACAATGAAGTCATTTGCCCCAGATCATAAATCAATTTGGTGTCAGAAGCCAGATTTGGACTTGGGTCTTCCTAACTTCAAGGCTAGCTCTCTATCCATTATTTACTGGGATCTGCTTGTATATGCTTGATGTATAGATTTATATACACATATTTGCAGATATGTACAGATTTGTGTGTATTTATATATGTGTATATTTATGTATGTGTATATATATGTATGTATACATATATATAATGTTTGTACATATTTAAGTGTATATGTTGCTTCCTATGATAAGAATATAGGGTTTCTTGCTGGTGTGGATTATTTTTATTTTTCTTTGTATGACCAACCATTCCCAGCACATAAGAAATGGTTAATAAATTTCTGTTGATTGATTGATTGATTGACAAACAAGCCATCCCTATCCCTTCTAGCCTTTCTGCCTTGGGAGGATGCATTGGTAACTAAGGTGGGACTTTCTTACTGTTTTAGAATGATAAATTAATTAAATCTCTTTGCTTAAGTCTTACTAGGTACTAAGCCTCAGGCCCACACCCTCTTACTACTAGGTGCAAAGTCCCAGGCCCAAACCCCTAATTACTAGTTGCTAAGCCTATGTGGGCATGAAGCCCTCAGGGTCCTAAGGGGAGTTGTTGAGACCAGAACCAATAGTAGGTGCCTAAGTTCTGGTCACTCAGATGACGTTTGATGACATCCAAAGACTGTATAAAAAGAAAGAACAGGGCTATTTGCTTGGGGCTCTCACTCTTGGAGGAGTGTTGGTATGGAGACTCTGGGCAGCCGTAGTTAATAACCCTCTAGCTTGTGAACCCAGATGTCGATGCTTTCTTGGTAACTATGAATTGCATTTGGTCTGTTTATAATGTATCTTTGTAATTTGTTTGTATTTACTCTGAAGTTCAAGGTGCTGGCTTTTCCCCCTGAACTAAGTGAATGATGTATGTACATGTTGGATTAAAGTAAGATTGTTGGGGCAGCTACTCACAGCTGAGTCAGGAGGAGCCGAGTTCAAATGCGGCCTCAGACACTTGACACATTCACTAGCTGTGTGACCTTGGGCAAGTCACTTAACCCCAGTCGCCCTGCCCCCCTGAAAAAAATCAAAACTAAAGATTGTTAATCCCTTAATGTTACTTGCCTTAGTAAAGCAGATCAAAGAACCTGTGCTGGCAGCATCCTTGTCGTTGGGCTTGTGTTGGTCTTTCACCCCCACAACAGCTGCTAACTGAATTATTGCAACAGAGGACATGCCTGAGTTTGTTCCCTGTTGGCATAGCTTCTGAGAACTTGTGGCAACCTCAACCCTATGGTGAGTTCTTGGCGTTGGACTTTAATGATAATCTGCTATCCTTGGGTTCCTCAAAATGGTTACAGTTAAGATTTCCCCAACTTATCTATCACTGAACCCAAAGAAATAAAAATTGGTCATCTTTAAAAATTATTGGACTACCTGAAAGCCATGATCAAAAAAAGAGCCTAGATATCATCTTTCAAGAAATTATCAAGGAGAACTGCCCTGATATTCTAGAGCCACAGGGCAAAATAGAAATTGAAAGTATCCGCAGATCACCTCTTCAAATAGATCCCAAAAAGAAATCTCTTAGGAACATTGTCGCGAAGTTCCAGAGTTTCCAGGTCAAGGAGAAAATACTACAACCAGCCAGAAAGAAACAATTTGAGTATTGTGGAAACACAATCAGAATAACCCAAGATCTAGCAGCTTCTACAACTAAGAGATTGAAGGGCTTGGAATACGATATTCCGGAGGTCAACAGAGCTAGGATTAAAACCAAGAATCACCTACCCAGCAAAATTGAGTATCATGCTCCAAGGCAAAATATGGATTTTCAATAAAATAGAGGACTTTCAAGCTTTCTCAGTGAAAAGACCAGAGCTGAATAGAAAATTTGACTTTCAAACACAAGAATCAAGAGAAGCATGAAAAGGTAATCAAGAAAAAGAACAACAAAAAAAGAAATTGCAAGGGACTTACTAAAGTTGAACTGTTTTGTT
>JAQQSZ010015263.1:0-11320 GCA_028646595.1 Phalanger gymnotis
AAAAAAAAAAGACTATTAGGCTTAGGACTAAGCTTAATTAAGAAAAGACTAATAGAAGGAGTGTCGAAGAAGGGTGGTTATTTTAAAATATATTGCAAATATATTTTAAATCTAATTTGATGTTCTGCATAACCTGTTGTATTAAAACAGCATTTCCAAACTATCTGGCACTCCACTTATAAAAATCAGTTCATAGGAAACTCCAATAAACATAATCGAAATGGTTCAATGAGGTAGGATTTTAGTAGAACTTGTTTATTAAAAACAATAACAGAATTTATGGCTCTAAATGAATACTATCTCTTTCAAAGTACTGGGAAGCTTATACCCAACACTTATTCTTTCTTTGAAAAATTAAAAACTGTATAACCAACCTGATCATCCTTCTTTATCAACTAGACTTTGAATGAATTTCCAAAAATCCTATTAAATCTTCATCCTTTGTTCATCATTAACTACAGTTAAAAGTATGTGCCACAAGTTCTAAAGGCAGTTCTAAAGTAGAACTCTAAAGATTTTGAGCAATGACAGCATTGTTGGACTAAGTGTACAGCCTCTCAAAGTTAACTTCTTTGGAAGGGATAAGACTCTTTCAGATGTGTAAATGCTAGTGCATTTTTTTTTTTTTAGCAAACGAGTCATATAACTTAATAGAAGTCAAGCCAAATAGATATAGAGAATCTTAAGAGTGGGAAGAAAACTTAGTTAAGTCGTTGTGATCTCAAAGAGTTAATAAACCCTCTAAACCAAAAAAAAAAAAGCTCCTTTTTCCATTAGCAAAATCAAGTCCAATGTATTTGCTTTTTGGAATAATGTTTAGAGGACTGAAATTAAACAATAAAGAGCATTACAGGAATGGGATCAAGAATATACTTACTCATAAACAGCTTTTGCATCTTCTGCACTTTTATGCTTAAAATCAAGGAGCTCCTGTAGGCTCTGAATGTACCTAAAATGTAAATCCCCAAGTTATATTTGAACTTATTATGTTCCAAGACTTTAACATTTCAGATATATATTTTAACATCACCTTTTGATCAGGAATAATACTATGGTGTCATGTAAGCAGTACATTAATTGTTGAAGAGATGCTTTTTTATATGTATTCAAAAACTAGTCTATATTCCCTCTTCCTGACAATACCTGAGACAAGATATCACTCAAGAATTTTAAGATCTCATCCTATGTTTTTTTCCTTAAATTCTATATCTTCACTCTAAGTAACTCTTGGACATATCTTCAGCTCAAAAAATGGTGGTACAGATCAAAAGTACAAGTTTTACAGAACAAATCCTTTTATTAAGGGGATTATTCTGTGAAGTTTGGACTCAGTCCAAGGGCCACACTTAAGGAACTAGAGGGCCACATGTGGCCTCAAGGCTGCAGGTTCCCCACTCCTGTGTGGTTCAGTCATTTCAGTATATGTATGCAAGTGTATAAATGTATTTTATACATATATTTTTTTTCAGACATAGAAATATGTATTCAGTACATATAAATGTATACATTCAGTATGTATATAAGTATGTACATATATTCTACTATTCCATACTAATCACCCCATATTTTCTGTCTAAAGGTATACATAACAGTGGAATAACTATTTTTAAAGATGAGATGTACTGTTTTGATTGCAGCATATATGTCAGGCATGAAATTCCTCAAAAATATTTCAGTGTCTTTCTCTACTTTAATTCATAATCATTTTGTGCTTAATTAAACCTATAATAGTTCACTGCTTAAAGCTGTACTACCATTTAAAAAAATTAATATGATTATACTAATTCTGACCCACTTGTTTCTTTTGTGAACTTAAAAAAATGGATATGCCAGAGCAGATTCTCTCACAGAAGTATAATTTCCACAAAAGAAAAAAAAACTAGAATCTTTTAAAATAATCGCTATAATCAAGGAATAAAGTTTTTGTAACTAAATTATTTTTTATTCAAAATTTATCTTGGCCAATTGTTGTTAAACATTTATGATGCTTAAGAAATAGCAATAGAGAAGACAAAGGCAATTACGTGAAAACAGCACAGCAGTTAATAAAAAGATTATAACCAATTTTTTAAAAATGTAGTTTACAAAACTGAAGATGTTTTCACAATTGGATCAATCCATTTGTTAAAAATGAGTGCTTTTAAAATGCATTTACCCATACTGATTGCATTTGTTTGAATTTTAGAGAGTTAAAAAATCATTCTTGTGAAATTTAACAAAAAATTAATCACAAGACATACTTAACTCTGGCACCTGTATTTCTGGGCATTACTGCTTCTCTCAAAGCAAAGAATAGCGATGTCTAGGACTGAGGGAACAAATACATACACCACAAATAAGGCCTGCTTATAATTCTGGTGGTCTAATGAAGATTAACAAAAAGATCATGTTTAATGGCAAAATATTCTCCACTGAAATTCCAAAAACAAGACAGGATTCTTACCAGCTTTGTACTAGCTGAACTGAAGGTGTTCTCAGAAGATTATCTGGAAGGAGACTTATTTCTTTCATTATGTTTGCCAATCTCACTGGCAACTCCTGCCGCAAAAACATAAATGAGGTCTTTTCACATGCATTCACAGATCCTGAAACAAAAGGAATTTGGAAATCAAAATAGAAGTGTGAAGGAAATGAGATTCTGTAACTATTCCTCTACCAAAAGTTGCTTTCATATTCTGTCTTTGTTTCTAAATGGTTAAATTCTGAAAATATCTGCTCACAAAATTACCATACTGCTTGAAAACTGAACCTTAAGGGAAACAAGGTAATATGTAAGAGAAAGAAAATCATAAGTCTTCAAGATCAAGTCAACTCTGCCTAGAAAGAAGTGTAGATTTACCAAGGAAAAAAACCAAAGTTCCCAATGACTAGATCTTTGCCCTTTACCATTTTACCATTATTGCTCACTGACTTAAGGAATCTTAATGACATAAGATAAATAACTATCAAGATACTCTTAAATTTCTACCAAGCATTCCATTCAAAAGAATGGTTTCTTGATTCACTATCCATCCAGATAAAAATGCTTAAAGTCCTGCCAGAGGAATTTATAGGATTCTATAACCTTAGGTGAAAGATGAGTTTGGAATTTTCCTCTGGTATAAAAAATTAGACTAAATATACTGATCAAACTGTTCTGATGGGAGCCATCATTGTGCTCTTGTGTTCACTCATATTACACTATAATGGAATCAGTGTGTCCTACACATAGTGATAACTGTAATTAAAATACCAAAAAAAAAGGTTTTTTTTTCAAGTAAGAATGCTTCATTACCCTACCCTACTTTATAGTTACTCTCAGACTAGTGATGAAATCCTTTTCTCTTCCCTTTGAAGCTACTATAGATGCTTTGAAATTTCCTGTGATTACTACAGGATAAATTGTCTTTTATCCTATTCTCTATTCTACAATATTAATATCTAGATAGGAAATATATAGTCCATTATAATTAAAATTTAAAAGGGTAACTTTTTAAAAATTATAACTATACTATCTATTTTGGTGTTTCTTAATCTTAACTCATTACATATGGGTTGTTTTGGTTTTTTTTATACAGTAAACCCATTTTTGAAAAAAGTTAATCTAAGGGCTATCCCTGAAGCTTAGGGACTGCTGAGCTGCTGCCTAGCCCGGGGACACCTGGATGCCTCAGGCCAACACAAACAGAAGGAATTAACCCTTCTTTCCCCCTCCCTTCTATGGAAGCCATTCTTGATTCTTTAACTTGAAAAGAGTGGTACAAACCCTCTTTTCAGCCTAAACCAAACTTGAAGAAATGGAATGTCTAGTCTAAAGACTCAGTGCTCATTCTCTTCCATGGAAAAGTTGGAGTAGAGGTGGGGTAGGTAGAAATCTTCATCATTCATCCTGACTCTCTTCCAAGATGCATTTAGGCAGCTACACTTCCTCCTAAGAAATGGTAAAGAGGGAATGGGAGTGGAGAAGAGACTTGATTCTCAGAAGGGGTGGCTTTTCAGCTAAGATGGGGGCTCAACCCCTCACCTCCCTACTTGTAGCCTTGGCCCATCCTATGTGCTATGTACCCCATGATCAACTCAGTGGCCTCAAGCTTCCTCCCTGGGAATCACATCACATTCTGAAGGCAAGATCCCTCCTTGTGCTGTTGGTCAGGCAGGTTCTGCCATGCCTTGTTCTTCCCACTCAAGGCAAGGGTGTGTCCCAGGTGCTGCAATGGCTCCTATTCTTCCTGTTCTGCTCAGCTTATCCATGCCCTGTCAGGGTTCCCCTTATCTAATGCCATATCTAGGCCCCAAAACTGTATGATTCCTTCCCTATATAGTCACTGCCCCTGTCCCTAACTATAAATATCTTGGCAGCCATGGCTTAAGTTAACGGGAGTTTAAATAAATGTGTGCACTTGAGTGAAAAAAAAAAAGAAAGAAAAAGTTAAGTGACTTGTCATGCAATTATGGGAAAGCTAGGACATAACCAGTTTCTCCTTTCCTCTCAGAAAAGTACTTTTTCCACCACAATGCAATGCTTCTTTATACCATGTTGTCTCAAAAGCTTTAAAGGAAAACATTTTCTCTGAAAAGTCAGCTTTGATGGCATGCTAAGATAATGATCATGTCTTAACTATCAGAACAAAGAAAAACACACAGAGGTTTTCTAGTCAAAAGAAGCAGGAGTCTTTATTTTATTATTCACAGAAGTCTTTATTTTAAAATAATGAAATCATCCATATTATGCTGTGGGTGTTCTATTAGGACACTGCAGTGAACCCTGATAGCAAAATAACTAAATCATTGTTCCCAAGCACCAGAGTACAATGCATTTTTTCCCCAAAGATTACTTATTAGAAGTTTTCTACTTTCCCCCTTTTTCTACGACCTTTAGGAAGTCCTGAGTTCAAAGCAGACTTCAGAAACTTAGGAACAGCCTGAGCAAGTTACTTAACCTCTGTCTTCCTTTGCTTCCTCATCTGTAAAATGAAAATGAAAATAGTACTTACCTCTAGGGCTATCGTGAAGATCAAATGATACAGTAATTGTGAAGTGCCTGGAACATAGCACTACATAAACATTAACTATTATTGTTAATATTAATTAGTGTATGTTTGACTTTGCCCAAGAAGAAGGCAATAAACTAAATCCCAAAGGCTTTTTAAATGCAACCACCTCTTTTCTATAACTTGCTAAATCTCTTCTTTCATTTGGGGAAAACTTTAAAAAGCCATCAATTTAAACAGGAAGAAAACTAGACTATGAGTTACTTAGAAGTGGTCACAGATTGTGTTAACCAAAAAATTGAGTCCCACAGCATTGTGTTCATGCAGCTTATCTATGTTCAACATTTGTTTAAAGTTAAAACACTTTCCCATGGGATATCAACATTTATCAGTCCATAAGTATTTACAAAGCACCTATTATGTGCCAGGCACTGTACTACACACTTTTACAATTCTTAACCTTCATTTGGTCCTGAGGATTTAAGCACTGGAGAGACCAAGATAAGTGGAAGACCTCCGAGAGCTCAGAGTCTACTTAATCTCAATCCCTAGAAAAGCATGATTCTCTTTCAAGAAAAGGAGCAAAATATACTTTCTTTCACAAGTCTAGTTGCTTCCTAAAAAAAGAGCGAACTCGGGATAAGAAAAATTCTACACCAACATAAAGCAGCAATACGGCCAACATAAGCTTTTTCTACTGCCTAAGAAATTAAGAGCTTTGCGCCAAAATGAGAATGTATCATTATTCTTGCCTCTTGCTGTTTATTATAAATACAGCTGTGGCTTATGTTTGAGGTTTTGTCCGCAAGTGTGAGTTCTGGCTACGTCAAAAACAGATAAAACAAAGAACACTTGGCAAGGGAACGAGGCCCTGAAATGCTTCCTTGTCTTTTGCTCCCTCCGGCAATAGATGATTTTTCTAACTCTTAGTTTTTATTTAAAAATGAGAAATGCACCAGACAAAAGGCATGGAAAGATGAGCATGCAAAGGCAAAATAAGCAAAGGAGGGAAGGAGACAGACACAAGTAGATGGAGAGACCTGGACAGAGATGAGCGGAGGGGCGCAGACGGGTGCACAAACGGGTAGACAGAGAGCCGGACAGATCCGAGGGCAGAGACAGACACGAGTGACATGGGCCGGGGCGGGGGAGAGGGAGACAGGGACAGAGGGAGCCCGGGGCGGGAGCGGTCAGCGTCCTCCCCTCCTTCCCCTGCCCATCGCGGGGACCCTCGGGGGGAGGGACCGTCGCCTCCCCTGAGCGCAAACCCGCTCACCGAAGTCCAGAAACTGCTTCATGGAGAGCGGGGACGGGGAGAAGCGCGAATAGAAATCCACCTGGCCCGGGACGCTGCGCTCGAGGCCGGCACCGGGACCCAGGTTTGGGTTGGGACCCGGGCCCGGACCCAGGCCGGCCGAGGCTGCCCGTCGCAGGTATCTTATTAACCTCATAGTTAAATGCGTTCCAGAAGATGTGAAGAAACTGAGCACCCGAAACCAGGAGGTGCCATCGCGTGCGCGACTCCCGGCATCCGTGGCGCGTACGTGCGGGGCGTCGGGGGCGGGACCCGGAAGAGGCGGGGCCTCGGGCGCCTTCCCAGCGCGAGGCACCTGAGCGCCCCGCCCCCAGGAGGGAAGGAAGGGAGGGAGATAGGGAGGCAGGAGCGAATCCCAGCGACTCCCCGCCCCTTCTCCTTTCGGGAAGCGGCGCGTGTGCTTTGTCTGACCAAACCTGAGGCACCAGCTGGGGCCCCGCCTTCCACCTTCTCCAGGTCTGGTTTTGCTTAGCCTCTGCCCACTCTTCACCCGAAGGGGCACACGGTGCCTTGCCCCAGCTATGAAGGCAGGTCCACAGCGAATGAGTCTGGCAGGCAAGGATGTGACTGTTTTCCCGCCAATTGCGCGGCTAGCGCCCAGCCCCAGCCACTCTTCCCCATCCAGCCACCCAGCCGGGTCCCTTTGGCATTAATCCCACCTTGCTTCCCCTCGGACCAGTCCTGCCTTAAGAAGTGGGCGGGAAGATGAAACCACACTAAGGATGCCTTGACCTGTTACCAACGTTATTTACATATAGGATGGGGTGGGGGGGAAGAATGGGGAAGACAGGGTTATTTGTCCTTGTATTCCGTTATTTGAAACGGCTGCTCTCTGCGGGAATTAGAGTAACATTGATAGACTCTCCAGAGAGAAGTAAAGTGGAAGTTAATTCGTCGGACAAACCTTTACGTGCCCCGCGTATGTTATTACTTCCCATTTTACATTGTATTTATTTTATGAATACATTGTTTGCAAGTTGTATCCACAATCGGAATGGAAACTCCTTGAAGGTGGTAACCACGTTTTTGCCTTCCTTTGTATGTTCAGAATTTAGCACTCAGCCAGCACATAGATTCTTGTTGATTAAAAGACGGCGAAGCACTGTGCTAAAATCCTGGGATGGAAAGGGTCAAAAAAAAAAAAAAAGAGGCCAGTCATTGCCCTTAAGGATGTTACTTGCTATTGCACAGAAACAACATAAAAATAAATAAACACAAAATATATACAAAGTAATTTCTGGAGAGAGGGCACCAGCAAATATAGAGATATAGATAAGTCTTCTGTAGGAAAGGATTCTAAGAGACAGAGAGTGAATGCATTCCAGGTGACAGAAAAGCATGACTGAGACCAGATCCCTTTTAATTTTAATAAGGCAATAAAATTTAATAAGGTAATAATTTAATTATTTGTGTTAACAAGGTAATAAAATGAGACATTCATCGTGGAACATTCAGCAGATTTACTTAGCCATAGTATGAAAAAGAGATGCACGATATTCAAAGGTAATCCTCCGATTCAACTAAATGTGGCCCCCCCTGCCACTGAGTTGCCCATGGTTGTGTCCAAGCTAAAGCAGTTTCCATGACTTAATTGCTAGAAGGATCAAAAGCAAACTCCTCTGTAAGGCATTTGAACCCCTTTACAATGCTGCTCCCATCTACTTTTCTAGGCATATTATACTTTACTTTCTTTCCTATTGTGTATTCTAGCCAAATGGGTGTGCTTGTTATTCCTTATAAACAAGATTTCTTCTCCCTTCTCCATCCCATTCCACAGACTGTCTATCTTCCTTACCTGGTATTGTAAGGGATATCTACCAACATCCACCATGTCAACTGAAATTGGTCCAGAGGACTCAGGCTCAGGCTGTTGACTGTCTTCCCAGTCACCTGAGTTTAAAAAAAAAAAGCCATTAAGGAGCTTCCTGGGGTCCTGATATGTGATCCTGTACTTTACTAATATCAGTTAGGCAGCTGTTTGGAGAATAAATCCAAGAGGGAAGAGATTGGAGGCAGGGAGACCAATTAGGTCATCATCTCACTCTACCTTTCTCACCCTCAACCTCCATCCTAAAAGAGGCAGGCATGTATGGCATTATATTTTGGCTGATAGAAAGACAAACTGAGACACGGACTAGGAGATGGAGGAAGGAAGGAACCATCCCACAATAGGATCAGAGCTCAGGTCTTCCATTTCCTTATTCTACTGTTAGTGAATAAAACATCAAATTCTTTTGCCACCACAGAATGAAGTACCTTTGACTCACCTCTGCTTCCCACCCCTCTCATTTCCTGAACCTAGGTGTCTATCTAGCCAGCACCTCCACTAAAGTTTTAATTGACCTTTGTACCTTTAGAACTCTCATCCTTGGGAAGAAGGATGTGAGGTTTATTATCTGTTGCTTCACTATGACACTCCCTAGATCCTCAAGTTGGAGGAAAAAATCCATATTTTAATAGGGGATTTTGCTCTCCCTAACCCAGGGCCATTTTTTTTTTGGTAACATAATAGTCAGCTTCTGGTTTTGGACTTGGGTAAAGATTAGTGAAGGCCTAACCAAACTCTGAGAACCCTGATGAAATGCCCCAGCCTCACCTAGGACCTGGTGAAAGTATATGAATTGTTGCTCATATATAGACTTTACAAGGGCAGTAAGAAATGCTGTACCAGGGTTGAAGCCAGATCACAATTAGTGTCCTAGAAGGGAGAACCCCAATCATCTCTTGGTCAACAGGAAATCTAAGTAGGTCCTGAACATTAAGCCAAAATATGGCCGCAACAAATTTGGAGGATGGGAGAAATGCTGCAGGTACACACTGAAGCCCAACTTTAAGTAATGTAATGTAGCTGACAGATGGGAGAGAAAAAAAAATAGCAGACAAGCTATCATGGGATAGTCCAAAACAAGGTGGCTTTAGGAGCAAAAAACACGAAGCAGCCCAGGCGGTGAAGAGGCAACCATAAATAGCTTCAGAGATCCCATCATCTCCAAGTGCATGCAGCAGAAAAAAAAAATGCCAAAGATACTTAATTTTCAGTAACGTCCAAACACAAAGATTGCACTATCTACTGCACATTGTAGGGTATGAATGATATTAATTAAAGCAAGCTTACTGGACCTCATAATTAAGGAGGAAAAAGTTAAATTCACCAATTTACAATGAATCATCAAATGTTTATTAATTGCTCACCATGAGCTGAGTACTGTATCATGCTCTAGTGATACAAATACAAAGAACAAAACAAACCCTACTTACAGGGATCTTATATTCTAATAGGGGAGACAACAAGGACATGTATAGATGTGTATGTGTGTTGTAAATAAATATAAATGTGTGCAAAGTAGTTTGTACTAGCAAGTGGGAAGTTCAGGGAAGTCTTCATGTAGAAGATGACTCCTTAGCTGCATTTTAGAAGGAAGAAAAGGACTCTATGGGGCAAAGATGAGAAAAGAATGCATTTCAGGTATGGGCCAGTACAAAGATAGAGATAGGAGTCGGAGTCTCCTGTGTGAGGAAGAGAGAGAAGGCTAGTTTGGCCAGTTTGCAGAGTGCTAGATGGGGAGAAATTCTAATAAGGTTGGAAAGGTAGGTTTTGGCCAGGTTATACAAAGTTTTAAAAGAAAACAGAGATGTTTATATTTTATTCTAGAAGCAATAGGAAACCTCTAGTTGGTTGAGCAGGGAATTAATATGGTCAGATCTATGATTAAGAAAAATTACTTTGGCAGCTGTATGTAAAATGGATCAAGGTAGGAAAAGACATGAGTCAAAAAGACCCACTGAGAAGCTATTGTAGATGAGGATGGGATGTTTGGAGAAGGAAAAAGAAGAATCATAGAAAGAGGAGGAAGTGTAGAAGAATGGGTGTTTACAATAACAACATTGTGAAAATAAAGATAATTTGGACAGACTTAAGAACTTGGACAAATGCAATACCAACCATAATTCCAGAGGCCCAATGATGACACCTGCTACCAACCTCCTACAGACTAGTGATGGACTTAGATTACACAATAAGATATATGTTTCTGAGAGTAGCTAATTTAAGAATTTATTTTGCTTGACTGTGTATTTGTTACTAGGGTTTTGGTTTTTCCAGTGAGAGGAAGAAAAAGAAGGAAAGAAAATAAATGATTAATTGAAAAAAAAAAGAGACTATTGCAATAATCTAGTTGAGAGGTGATGAGGGCTTGAACTAAGGTGGTAGCTATCTCTGAATGGAGACAAGAAGTCTGATGCAAGAGATGTTTGTAGGGGGGCGGAGCCAAGATGGCAGTTGGAAAGCAGGGATTGCATGAGCTCCCCACCAGGTCCCTCCAAAAACCTATAAAAAATAGCTCTGAACAAATTTTAGAACTGCAGAACCCATAAAATAGCAGAAGGAAGCAGGGCTCCAGCCCGGGACAGCCTGGATGGTCACTAGGTGAGGTCTATCACACAAAAAGCTGGCTGTATAGAAATAACTCTGAAAACAACAAAGTAGCCCCTCAAGCTTGGAACAAAGTACTCTTTACTCTACAAGCAGTCATACCCCCATGAAAAACTCGAAGGTCAAGTAAGTTGGCTGGGAACATGGCCAGGCAGTGAAAATGCACTCAGATTCAGTCTCAGACTTTGGAATCTTTCTTTGGTGACAAAGAATACCAAAACATACAGCCGGAAGAAGTCAACAAAGTCAAAGAGCCTACATCAAAACTCTCCGAGAAAAACATGAACTGGTCTCAGGTCATGGTAGAGCTCAAAAAGCATTTGGAAAAGCAAGTTAGAGAAGTAGAGGAAAAATTGGGAAGAGAAATGAGAATGATGTGAGAAAACCATGAAAAACAAGTCAATGACTTGCTAAAGGGGACCCAAAAAAATACTGAAAAAAATATGGAAGAAAACAACACCTTAAAAAATAGACTAACTCAAAAGGCAAAAGAGCTCCAAAAAGCCAATGAGAAGAAGAATGCCTTGAAAGGCAGAATTAGCCAAATGGAAAAGGAGGTCCAAAAGACCACTGAAGAAAATACTACCTTAAAAATTAGATTGG
>JAQQSZ010015264.1:0-11320 GCA_028646595.1 Phalanger gymnotis
TAGATGTTCGAAAGTAAAAAAGTTTTTTTTTTTTCATGCAACTAGAAAATAAGATGCACAGGCAATGGGGCATAGAGATTTATCTTGCCCTACAAGAAAGGAAGGGAAAGGGGGATGGGAGGGAAACAGGGTGATGGAGGGGAGGGCAGACTGGGGAACAGGGCAACCAGAGTGTACTCCATCTTGGAGTGGGGGGGGGGAGGAAATGGGGAGAAAATTTGTAATTTAAACATCTGTGAAAATCAGTGCTGAAAACCAAACATGGCAAAAATAAATTAAAAAAAAAAACAACTGAAAAAACCAAAACAAAAAAAAAAGAATCAAAGAAAATCAAAAGAATGAAAAAAATTTACCTGGAAAATAGGTGCAGGAGAGAATTTAAGAATTTTTTGTCTACTTGAGATCCATGTTGAAAAAAATTTTCTGGACAGCATCTTTAAAGAAATCCTCAAGTAAAACTTCCCCTATGTCTTAGCACTGGAGGGTAAAATTGTCATCTAAAGTATCTACCAATCGCCTCCTGAAAGAGATCCCACATTTAAAACAGCAAGGAATATTGTAGCCAAATTGCAGAAATATCAGAGAAGGAGAAAATACTGCAAGCGGCAGGTTCTACATTAAAAGACTGTAGGGATTGGAACATGATATTCTGTAAGGCAAAGGAGGTTGTATTACAATCAAGGATCAACTACCCAGAGAAATCGAGCATAGTCTTTGAGGTGAGGAGATAGAAATTAAATGAGTTCGAGACTTTCACCCTATCCTGAGGACAAGACCAGAGCCCAACACAAAATTTGATCTTCAAACAAAAGACTCAAGTGGTAAAAAAAAAAAAGTAAACAGGAAAGGGGAAAAAATAACAAAACATTATTCAATAATGACAGACTGTTTAAATCCCTACATGGAAAGATGATATTTAGAATTGTTTAGAAGTATACCTTTTATTACATCATACAGACGGGAAATACGTAGAGAGAATGGATTTAAGTTGATTTTGATGTGATGGTAAAAACCTATTTAAGCACTGAAAAATGATTGTACAGAAAGAAGAGAAAAATAGGAGGCAGAAAAAGATAAATTGCATTACATGTAGAAGAGCAAAGACATATGTGGAAAGAAGAGAAGGTGATGAGTATTGTTTGAAGCTTATTGTCATCAGATTTGGCTCAAGGGTGGAATAAGGTTCTCAGGTAAAGAAATTAAATTTTCCCTATAGGTGGTTGAAAGGGAAAGGAGAATGAAAAGAGAGAGAGAGATAAAATAGGAGAAAGCAGTAGTAAGAGAAGAGGGAAAGAAAAGGTACATGGTCTGAATGAAGCAGGTGAGCAGATTGAGGTAGGTGCTGCTCAAAAGCAAAACTCTAGTGAGGAGGAAAAAGAGAAAGAAAACCACAAACAGGCAGTAGGATAGGATAGAGGGAAAGACACAAATAGTAATCAGAACTGTGAATGTGAATGAGATGGACTCTCCCATAAAAAAAGAAGCAGATAGCAAAATGGATTAAAAATCATTGTCTTACAATATGTTGCTTTCAAGAACACATTTGAAACAGAGGGATATTCACAGGGTAAAGGTAAAAGGCAGAAATAGAATATATTAGGCTTCAGCTAAAGGAAAAAAAAGGCAGGAGTAGGAAGCCTGATCTCAGAAAAGCAAAAGCAAAAATAGATCTAATTTAAAAAGATACCGAAGAAAACTATATACTGTGAAAATTACCATAGACCATGAAGCAATATCATTACTAAATATATGCATCAAGTGGTATAGGATCCAAATTCTTAGAGAAGTCAAGGAAGTTACAGGAAGAAATTGACAACAAAACAATACTACTGGGGGAACTCAACCTCCCTCTTTCTGAACTTGATAAATTTAATCTCAAAATAAACAAGAAAGTAGTTAAGGAGTTGAATAAAATTTTAGAAAATTCAAATATGGTAGACCTCTGGAGAAAATTGAATGGGGGCAGAAAGGAATATCCCTTTTTCTAGGCAATATACATCACCTAGGCAAACATTAACCTTGAACTAGGTATAACACCCACACAATCCATTGCAGAAAGCCAGAAATATTAAATGCATCCTTTACAGATGATGATGCAATAAAAATCATATGTACTAAAAGGCCATGGAATAATAAATTAAAAATCAATAGGAAACTAAGTAATCTACTCATAAAGGAATGAATGGGTCAAACAATAAATCATAAAAGACAATCAATAAATGCATCCAACAGAAAGACAATAATGAGACAACATATCAAAACTTAGGAGATATATCAAAAACAGTTCTTAGGGGAAGTTTTGTATCTCTAAATCCTTACATGAATAAAATAGAGAAAACAATTGGTCATGAGCCTAAAAAAGCTAGAAAAAGAACAGATTGAAAATCCATGATTATATACCAAATTAGAAATAGTGAAATCCAAAGGAGAGATTAATAAAACTGAAACTAAGAAAAAACATTCAACTCACAAATAAAACTAAGAGATGGTTTTATGAAAAAAAATAAAATAGATTAACTTTTACTTAATTTGATTTAAAAATAGAAAGAAGAAAACAAAATTACCAATACTAAAAATTCAAAGCCAATGAAGAAGAAATTGAAACAATGATTAAGAATTATGTTGTTCAACTGTGCAACAACAAATTTGACAATCTGTGAAATGGATGAATATTTTACAAAAAAAAATATATAAATTGCCCAGATTAAGAGAAGAAGAAGTAAAATACTTAAATAACCCTATTTCAGAAAAAGTAATTGAGGAATTCATCAAGGTACTGCCCAAGAAAATATCTTGAGGGCCAGATGCATTTACAAGGGTATTCTATCAAACATGTAAAGAACAATTAATTCCAATACTATATTCATTATCTCGGGAAATAGGCAAAGAAGGAGACCTACAGAATTCTTCTTATGATACAAATATGTTACTCACACTTATGCTGGTACTTATTCCTGGTACATATACTTGGAAGAGTCAAAGTAGAGAAATAAAATTATAGAGCAATTTTCCTAATGAATTTAGATGCAAAAATAAAATATTAGCAAAAAGATTGCAGCAATTCATCCTGAGAAAAATACACTATGACAAGGTAGGACTTATTCCAGGAGCGAAGGACTGGTGCAATATTAGGAAAAACTATTAACATAATTGATGATATCACCAACAAAACTAACAGAAACCATATGATTATCTCAATAGATGCAGAAAAAAAGCTTTTGACAAAATACAACACCCATTCCTATGGAGACACTGGAGAATGGAACCTTCCTTAAAATCATAAATAGTGTCTACCTAAAACTATCAGCAAGCATTATATATAATGAAGATGAGCTGGATGTGTGTCCAGTAAGATTGTGGGTGAGGCAAGGATGTCCACTGTTACCCCTATTATTCAATATGGTTATAAAATGTTAGGATTGGCAATAAGAAAAGAAAAAGAAATTCAATGAATTAGAATAGACAAAGAAGAAATTAAGTTATCACTCTTTGGGGATGATATGATGACTGAGAGAATCCTAGAGAATGAACTGGAAAAACTACTTGAAATAATAAGTAACTTTAGCAAAGTTGCAAGATATAAAATAAACCCACATAAATCCTTGGCATTACTATATCTTACTAGCAAAGCCCAACAGCAAGACACAGGAAGAGAAATTCCATTTGAACTGTAGTGACTATAAAATATTTTCGAGTCTACCTGCCAAAACACACCCAGGGACTATATGAATACAATTACAAAACACTTTTCACACAAATAAACTCAGATCTAAATAATTAGAAAAACATAAGTTGCTGGTGGGTAGGCAGCACTTAAAAATGAAAATTCTACACAAATTAATTTACTTATTCAGTGCCATACCAATCAAACTACCAAAAAATGTGTTTTGTTGAGCTAGAAAAAATAGCAACAAAATTCAAAATTCATCTGGAAAAACAAAATGTCCAGAATATCAAGAGAATTAATGAAAAGAAATGCTAAGGAAGGAGGCCTTGCCATACCAGATCTTAAATTTTATTGTAAAGCAGTAATCCTCATGACTACTTGATACTGACTAAGAAATAGAGTGATAGATCAGTGGAAGAGATTATGTACCCAAGGCACAGTAGGCAATGAGTATAATAATCTACTGTTTGATAAACCCAAAGACTCTGGCTTTTGGGAAAAATGTAAAATAGTATGGCAGTAACTGGGCATAGACCGATATTTTACACTGCATAACAAGATAAAGTCAAGATGGGTACATGATTTAGATATAAAGCCTGATAGTATAAGCAAACTGGGAGATTTATGGGGAATGGAAGAATTTATGATGGAACAAGAAGTAGAGAATATTATGAAATGCAAAATGTTTAATTTTGCTTATACTAAATTGAAAAGGTTATGAACAAACAGGCCAATGCAACCAATAGTAAAAGAAGAACAGAAAACTGGGAAAGAATTTTTACAATCAGTGTCTCTGATAAATGCCTCATTTCTAAAATATACAGAGAACTTACCAATTTATAAGAATATGTCATTTCCCAATTGATAAATTGTCAAAGGGTATGAACAGGCAATTTTCAAAAGAAGACATTAAAGATATCTTTAGTCATGTGAAAAAATGTTCTAAATCATTAGAGAAATGCAAATTAAAACAACTCTTAGGTACCGTGACACACCTGTCAGATTAGGCAACGTGACTGTAATGGCAAGAAAAGTGGGACTTTTCCCTGTTTTTTTTTTCTTTTGGAATACTTCTAAGCACTAACGCAATTAAGTGCCTTTGATTGAGTTTCAATAAGAGTCTTTGATTGAATTAAGAATCTTAGATTTATTCGGGAGTCTTTGATGACCTCTTTAAGTCATAAGAAAGTCTAAGTCACATAGTCACATGAGTTTGAGTCACATGGTTGTGACACCCTCTGACCCTGAAGAATTATGTGTATATATATATATACATATGTATATGTATATATATATACACACATATATGTATATATATACACACATATATGTATATACACATATACATATATATACATATATATACACATGTGTATATATATGTATATATATATATATACATATATATGTATTCTTGAGATTAGCATTTTGCCTCGGGGGCTCACTAATTAGAAGAATGTTTCTGTGACTTGGCCAGAGGAACCTTTGGGTACCTATTAGGGAGCCTGCCCAGCTTTAAAAATACAAATGTTGGTGCTTCTCTCTGTGTAATTATGTATGTATTGCTGTGGACAGACAGTTAGAAGCCCTGTCTGCTGATTTGTGTTTTTTGCTCTGTTTATGTAATTTCTGCTTGTAATTTCTGTTTGTGTTCTCCCTGAAATTCAAAGTACTGAGTTTTTCCCCTGAGCCAAGTGAATCATATATGTATATTTAATTAAAATAAGATTGTTAATGCCCTAGAGTTGCTTTCCTTAGAAAAGCAAATCAAAGCAGCCCTGCTGTGTACTGGTGTTATTGGCCTTACTCCTCCACAGCAACTTCAAGTAACATTGTTGTTACAATGACAAGAAAGGAAAACTATAAATGCTGGGGAATATGTGGGAAAATTGCAACACTACTTCATTGTTGATGGAGTTGTGAACTGATCCAACAATTTTGGAGAGCAATTTAAAAATATGCCCAAAGAGCTATAAAAATGTGCATACCATTTGACCCAGCGTATACCACTTGTAGGTTTATATGCCAACTAGGTCATGCAAATGGGAAAAGGACCCACATGTACAAAACTATTTCTAGCTGCTGTTTTTGTGGTGGCAAAGAATTAGAAATTAAGGGCCTGTCCATCAGTTGGGGTTTGGCTGAACAAGTTGCGGTATATTGTAATGGAATACTATTGTGCTACAAGAAATGATGAGCAGATGGACTTCATTAGAACCTGGAAAGACATGTATAAACTGCAGCTGTGGGAGGGGAGCACAACTAGGGTAACATTGTACCCAGTTATAGCCACATCATATGATGACTAACTTTGATAGACTTTGCTCTTCTCAGCAATGCAAAGTTCTAAGACAACTCCAAATGGTTGATAATGGAAAATGCTATCCACATCCAGAGAAAAAATTATGGAGTCTGAATGCAGATCAGGTATACTATTTGCTCTCTTTCTTTTTTGTTTTCATGTGTTTTGTTTTGCTTCTTCTTTCTCATGCTTCATTCCATTCTTATAATTCTTCTTTATCAACTCACTAACTTGAAAATATGGTTAATATGAATGTACATGTTGAGTCTATATCAGACTGCATGCCATCTGGGGATGGGGGTGGGGAGTGAAGGGGAGAAAATTTAAAATTCAAGAGCTTCAGGAACCGAATGTTGCAAACTAAAAATAAATACATTAAATTAAAATAAAAATAAAAGAGCTCTTCTGAGTGGACTAAACAGCTTTTTTCTTTTCTTAAAGCTTCTTAAAGAAAATATATATATGTATATGCATCTTTTTTCTTAATTTTAACATGCAAATCCCAGAGGTTCAGACTAGACCTTTTCTTGTGTTATTATTTCTTTTTAGATATAATATTTAGAGATTCTGCTCTTCCAGATTTGTCTAATGGAAGAGTATCTTGACTACCTACTGTTACCAAGAGAACATCCTAGACAGAAATTCCATCTTGTAAAATGTAATAGATCAACACACTTTGCTAGAATTTCTGGCCACTAAGAAACTGCTGCAAAAATCCATATAGATTTGTTCTTCCTTCAAAAAACCTCTTGCTGCCTTTGTGTAGACATACAGTTAGTTTAATATTTGCTCTAAAGCAGATAGATCTAAAAAAGCCTATTTACCTACCTATCCCAGATCAATCAATGAGAATTAATGAGAACATAAGCAAAACAACTTTCATGCCTAAATATCGGTGCCTCATAAACAAATGAATACATTATATTTGCCCTTTGAGATTCATGACTAAAATTTGCTACAAAAGAAAATGACCTAAATTTTACAATGTAACTTTCACAGTCAAAAGGGCTTAAAACCTCTGTAAATCACAATTGGAAACACAACAGCTAATATATTCACATTAAAAAATACTGGCTTCAAAGAAGATGTCTTCAAAAGTCCTTGATCTCTCAGTAGGGACACTGAAAACTTCCTCAAAATAATTTTCAAATCATCTTTCATTGTCTGAGAAACATATCTAGGCCCCCATGGTAGGGAATGTGCTGGTAACAGCATAACTGTTTATAATAAGAGGAACAGCCTCCCAAAGCAATAATACATCAGATCTGTTGTTAATTGTGATCAGAGAAATTATTTCCATTTGGCTGCTCAAGTGTAAACCTTATCCAAGGCAACATATCCACCTTCCAACTCAAATACTGGCAAGGCAAATAAGCAAAGGTTGATGAAAGGGAAAGCAAGATCTTTTCACATATGAATTAACAGAACAGCATTGGAGGGGGAGAGATATATTCTTGGGAAGATGATACCCAAGCATTTGTAACACAACCATGAACAGGGGCAGAAAAATGAATAGCAACAGGTAGAATGTCCAGGTACAATTTTCTCAGTTGTCAGGAGCTAAACAACAGCAGCTGCAGCAGCAGCAGCAGCAGGAACAACAAACAACAATAACCAACTAACCATCCAAATGCCAGGTTAAGATACTTGTTTCAAACACCAGCTGTGTTTTTGTCTACTTCTTAACAATAGATTTGGAAATGCTTCACTTTAATCCTCTCTGAGGACATCATTTCATCAATCCCTGCTCCTTCCTTACATGACTTACAATTTTAGCATCAAAATGTGTTTTCCTTTATTATGTAGTTGTGCTCAGCAGGAAGGAAGGTCCATTTCCATTCCCCCTCAGTGTTTCTAGCCACCTCCTTTTAATTATATCTAATGAGGTCACCCCAATGCTTACCTGCTGGTAGTTTGTTCCTGCTTTTATTGTTCAAACTTTATATCTTTGATCTTTCACTACTCATCAGCTCACACTTTCTTAAGCTGCCTTTCACTTCCTATGAATTCCTTTCTTTTATTTTGACAGATTTGCTTTTATATCCACCTATTCCTAATAGATAGCATTCGTCACTTTGTTTCCACTTTTGATCGTTTAAAAAAATTATTATCGATATCATTTCCCATAAATATTATCAAGAGACAGAAAAGAGTAGGAGCCAGATATGGAGTCAACTGAAAGAAAACAAGGATTTTTGTGCTGCTATGACAATACACTGCTGACTAATAGAATACTAATCAATTTTACCTCCCATTGTTAATAATGCATGAGTATGTCAGAAATTGATAAAAAAAAATAGGCGAAAATAAATTAGAGTTAAACAATATGCAATGGTATTTCTGAATGAGATCTAAATAATATTCTACGAGTGGAAGGGGAAGTAGGAGAGGTGGTTATTGAATGTTTCTTATTTCGTCTCATGATTAGAAAGGACATCAGAGTGAGAGACAGTGAGAGTGTCAGACATAAGCTAGAGATAATTTATCTCAAACCTTCTCTGATTTTATACCTGGAAAAGCTGAATATCGGAGAGATTGTGTGGCTTGCTAAAGTTCACAGAAGTTAAAGTTGTTAGTAGCAGAGATGGGACTGCGATGTATGTGATTGATTCCTCATCAAGCAGTCTTAACACATCCACACACTCACACATCTATCTATCTATCTATCTATCTATCTATCTATCTATCTATCTATCTATCTATCTATCTATCTATCTCTATGTATGTATATGTGTTTCTGTGTGAGTGTATGTGTATTATATAATCTTTATGCTTGACCCTCTATGTGGAGTTTCACTTAAACTATTTTAAACAAATGTGTACCTTTCTTTTTGAAAGAACTGTATAAAATAGCCCATTTCAAGTAGAAACTAATGATTTTCCTCAGTATTTTTTTCTTTTTTTGGAAGGCAGAAGGCAGGGCCATTGGGGTTAAAGGATTTGCCCAAGATCACACAGCTAGTAAGTGTGTCAAGTGTGTGAGGCTGTATTTGAACTCAGGTCTTCCTGTCTCTAGGTCCAGTTCTCTACTCACTGTGCCACCTAACTGCCCCCGAGATTTCTCAGGTTTTATTTCAGAGAAACATTTTCATAATGAAAATAGCTTAAAAATTTTACCAATGGCCTAAATCAACAATGAGAACATCAAAACCTTTACTCCCCCATATATACACAAATATATATGCATGTATGTGTGAATATGAATATGTGTGTGTGTTTACCATGTATGTATTTGAATGATCAAGGCTACTCATACAAAAGTAGTAGTTAATTACACAGAGGTGGGATTTATGTTCCAAGGATATTGGGATGAACTATCTGTTGAGCAAATAATATTTCAGATGCTTGAACTTCCTTTTATATAGGCTAAAACTCTTTTCCCCGAATTATAGATAAAATTCTGAGTATAAGAAACTTGAAGTAGTGATATATTAATTTCACTTCGACTAAATGTATAAATAATTGCCAACAGATCTTTTCTGAGTTCTATTTTTTTAAGATGGAAGGATTTTGGATTTGTAGGTGTTATGATGTGGATTAAGAGAAGAAAAGATTAAAAAAACCTAGTTAAACTAGAAATGCTAATGTCAACTGCCCACTTCACTCCCTTCGATCCTCCCTCATAGCTTTGTAATGAAAGAGGGCAGAGTTATAGCTTCTGCTTTTTCAGGCCCCAAATCTTGGCACATTCTCTGACTCTTCATTCTCATTCACCCAATCTCATTCATTACTATACAATTCACTACCAAATCTCCTCATTTCTACCTGCATAATATTTCTCCTATATTAACCTTTTGCTTAACTCAGATAACCACCATCCTAGTTCAGGCCTTCATCACCTCTCATCTGGGCTACTGCCTTCAAACTAGTGTCCTTGACTCAGGTCTTTCTCCCTTCTATCCTCTAGTAAATTGCCAACCTGATTTCTGTAAAACAGTTGTGACCATGTCACCCTCCTGCTCAATGTACCACTATCATCTTGACCAAAACTTAGAAAGTTTTCTGTTGGATATTAAAATCTCTTCATAACTTTTCTCATTTCTAGCTTAATAAAGAAGTGTCACAAAGTTGCTAAAGGTTTAGAGATCTTAAATAATTTGCTCAACATCACACAGCTAGTTAAGTATTAGAGGTGAGATTTGAACTCAGATATTCTTGAATATAATGTTCTGACTTACTTATTTTGCCAAAGTGCCTCCTTGACTATTATTAAGGACAAAACAAGATTACTTCCATTGTCCTTTTACAGATATGTTATTTGTTTATTTAATAAGGTTCTCATTGATTGAAGAATATATACATATGATCAAATTTCTAACACTAAACCCCACAATGCCCCTTACGCTTTTTTTTTTAAAGTGAAAAATAGTATACTTCAGTCTTTATTCAGATTCCATCAGTTCTTTCTGTGGAGGTGGATAGCATTTTTCTTTTTTTTTTTTCTTTTTAAACATTTTTTTTATTTTTAAATTTTGAGTTCTAAATTCTCTCCCACACCCTCCCTCACTGAAAAAGCAAGTAATATGATATCAATTATACATGCGAAATCATGAAAAACATATTTCCATATTCATTATATTTCATAAAACAGCAAGAAAAATAAAGAAAATGAGAAAAGTATGATTCAATGCTCCCAATTCATCAGTTCACTCTCTAGAGATAGCATTTTTTCATCATTGAGTACTTTGGAATTGTCTTAGATCACTATTGATCAGAGTAGTTAAGTTATCCACAGTTGATCATCATTATAACATTGATGCTACTGTGCACAATGATCTCTTGGTTCTTCTCATGTCACTTTGTGTCGGTCTGTATGAATCTTTTTTTTTCTTTTTCTTTTTTTTAATTTTAATTTTTATTTAATATGATTAGTTTTGAGCATCGATTTTCACAGGAGATTGAATTACAAATTTTCTCCCCATTTCTACCCCCCCAAGATGGCGTATATTCTGGTTGCCCTGTTCCCCAGTCAGCCCTCCCTTCTCTCACTCCACTCCCCTCCCATTCCCTTTTCTCTTCCTTTCTTGTAGGGCAATCTAAATTTCTACACCCCATTGCCTGTGTATCTTATTTTCCAGTTGCATGAAAAAAGAAAAAAACCTTTTTACTTTTGAACATATATTTTTTAAAACTTTGAGTTCCAAATTCTCTCCCCTCTTCCCATCCCACCCACCATCCCTAAGACGTCAAGCAATTCAACATGGGCCACATGCATATTATTATGTATAACCCTTCCACAATACTCATGTTGTGAAAGACTAACTATATTTTGCTTCTTCCTAACCTATCCCCCTTTATTGAATTTTCTCCCTTGACCCTGTCCCTTTTTGAAAGTGTTTGCTTTTGATTAC
>JAQQSZ010015265.1:0-11319 GCA_028646595.1 Phalanger gymnotis
GGAGGTGGAAATGAGAGAAGGGAGAGAATTTGAAACTCTAATATTTGAAAAAATGAATGTTTAAAATATAAAAGTAATAGATTTTTAAAAGAGAGATGAAGACTGACACAATTCTTGTATTAGGCAAAAAATAAGTTAAAATTGAAATAGAATCACCTGATCCAGGTTAAAAGAAAGACAAGAGAAAAATCCTCCTTTGTCAATGAAAGTGATGAATGACTTGAAGATTTATGAAGCTGGAGATGATGAAATGAAGAGAATCATTAATAAAGCCTGGATAGGGTTATGAGAGAAACAAGCCAAAGGAGAGACCAAATTTTGAGAAAAAAATCAAACAAACACAAAAGGGTCCTTTCTATCACAAATGTGGAAATGTTGTTTTTAATAAGAGACCATTGTTGAACTACATAAATACATATGGCAAGAATATTGTTTATATAGACTTCTTCCAAGGAAAGGCTATGTATTTTTTGAGTTTGTTTTAGAAAATTTATATAAACTGTAATATATTTATTTTTAAAATAAAAATTGAAAGGGTAAATATGTGAAAAAAAATCCACTACAACCCCCTGAATCCAGAAAGTATTCATTCTGGGGAAAATACCCACTCACTTTTCAACAGAGTAATCATTTTAATTATAGTTCACATTTTGTTTCTTTGCTTTTAGCACAGAAAATTTTTAGCCATCAAAATTGTGAAACTTAGTCCTTTTCCAAACAGAGGTTATTCCCTGAGAGTTAGATGGGGAATCTGGCTATATGTGTTCTCTATCTCAAACTAATCAGGTAAAATTCACGGGTAGCTGCAGAGACTTGTGGTATCCTGAGGTGATAAAAGAGGTCTGGTACATCTAAATATCCCTAGCCTTTTCAGGAAGCTATTTTAAAGCTGAGGAAATATCAATGGTGATTTTCAAAACTGTGTGCTTACTAACTGATATTTTTGCATGTGTTTTTCTGGCTAGTGTTCCTTTCATTTCATTTTTTCAGTTTTGTAAAGCATTAATTATGTTGCTGAAGAGCAATATGCATCAATCATAAAGAGATTCTTTTGGAGTTAGGAAGACATAAATTCAAGTCCCAACTTTGACACAAACCAGAAGCATGGATCTGGGGAAATCATTCAGTCACTCACTGCTCACAAACAAGCCTCTATGACTATATAAATTGCAAAGCAGATGCTGACTGCATTGGGTAGGGGGAATTTCCTCATGGGAATTTAATAAACCAAGGGCATTCAATTACATATGACGAATTCTTTTTTAAGTATACTTCATCTGAAAACAAATGAAAAATCCATATATCATAGCATATGTGATATAAGAATATGGTGGAGTAAAAAAGAAAAACAAAGCAATGTGTTACTATTATATTCACTGTGCTACTCATCAAAATCATTTATAAAATGATTGTACCTTGACCCTAGTATTACAATTATATCTTTTTTGTAGGATCTCGTACCTTTGCAATTAATATAATAAATAATAATAATAATAAAAACAAATTATAAATAATAATGCTGAACATTAGCTCGGACTGGAAATTTCAAATCACTCAAGGTAGGACAAAATGATAGATAACCTGGCAATAATTTCTTTCCTTCTCCTATAATAAAATTCCAAATTAGAATTTGTAAGACTCAGACAGGGACAGAATTTACAAGAAGCAGTTGGATTCCATTTAAAAAAAATGTGCCAACAGAAAGCCATTTTGTAAGTGCTAGTTGGAACCTTATCACTCAGTGATTGCTGTAGGCTGCTGAAGGATTATTACTTCCATAATAATCATTCTGGAATCCATTCAACAACCACTGGATTAGCATGTAGCCTAGATTAGCTCTGGGACTGACAAACAGCAAACACAACATTTTTGTTGTCTCTGAAGCATAGAGGTAACAGAGCATCTCTTTTGGGGGTGGTTTTTTAAATTACCATTCTTACTTGTCATTCCCAACCAGGATTTATTTTTTTTTCTTATTCTTCCTCAGCATTAGAGTCAGAGAGAGAGTTTCACATTTGTGTCACTGGCAAGTTGCCCACACTCACATAGTAAGTGAACATTCTCTGTTGTTTTTCTTTAGCAAATGCAAATGCAATTGCAAACTTTCAGTCCAGCTCCAATCCTCACTTACATGGAAGGTCAGATTCCAAGAGAAAGCTATTATGACTATGCTTGGGTTATAGAAATAGCTTGGAGAGTATAGGATGCTTATTTAATACTATATAGATCATGGACACCTACCAGGTTGTTTCACTCATGCTAATTAGTTGATATAAATTAATTAGCCTGACTTGATTAGTTTTTAGAAATGACTAATATATTGATATAATTGGTACAAACTATCTCTCAAAAATTCAGTGATTCAGCTGTGGTGTCAAACTTAAATAGAAATGAATAGATAATTTTATCTTAATATAATAGATAATTACATAGTTAATTTAGATCTTAAATAGAAATGCCACTAGACCATACATAAGGATGGTTTGGGCAGGGCTAGCATGTTTGACACCTCTAATTTAGAGTACATGTGGAAAATGAGGTCATTCATAGTTGTTTGGAGTCTCTTTGCTGGAGTCCTCAAGATATTTCCTTTGGGTTTGATATAGTTTCTTTTTCTAGGCTCTGTAGACAACCTTGAAATAGAGTTCACTTTGTGATTATCTTTGATGCAGGAATTGTTAGCTGCTATTCCATATATTGTGGGAACACCAGTGAGACAATGGGAAGTTTAAAATTCTCCAGGCCATTCAGAGATCACAAAGTCCTCCTCCAAACCAGGGTGGAGAGAAGGGTGGGGAAAAAAGGTAGGGCAAGGATTCCTAATTCCCAAAGTTGTTCTTTCTCAGGTGAAAGGAGTGAAATATCTGATTCCAATTAAGGAGAAAGGAAAATAAGATCACATGATCTATCTCTTAGCCAATCCAAACAGACTTCCAGTCACTCTTAGGTAGATGCACAGACTTTTTTCAGCAAGGTGAACATTTCAGATTTTATTCCTACCCGATAAAGGAATCAAGGTTAAGTGGGTTGATTTAACCCCACTGGTACATAGATAAAGGTTTATCATTTATCCAGAGTCTAAGAATTTTCAAATATCTTGTTCTCTTCAGCATTATCTAATGATTGAGAGACATCACAGCGTAGTGGAGGTAACATTGAACTTGTTGTCATGGGACCTGTGTTTGAATCCCAGTTCTCCCACCTATGAGACTAAAGAAATTATTTATGTCCTCTGGTCTTCAGTTTTTTTTTTTATCTGTAAAAGGAAAGGGTCAGACTGGATAACATCAAAGGTCCCTTATAGGCTTAGAACTACAATGCTAAGAAGGTTTAAAGTACAGGGTTAGCTCAGTTCACTGAGAGCCAATGACAAATCTTGTATCTACTATTTTTTTTTTCTCTAAAATTGGGGGAAGGGAACAAAACCCTCTACTCAGTTAACCTATTTCACCTTGGAGAGAGACTAGAGGCAAAAAATCAGTTTAATTGTTCAGATGCCTCACAATAATAATAATAATAATACTAAAAAATGTATTCTTTAATGCTACAGAATACATACAAAATTTAATCTCTTAAAGTAGTATTCATATAAAATGAATTAGAATCACATAATTCTTCATACCCTTGTCTGGTCAGACTCTCATTCTAAGTGACATCTCCCTATTTGATTCTTACAAAAGATTCTGGCTGATTGTATTTGTAAGTCAATGTCAAAAGTGATATGACATCCTTTCATTATAAATGTCTCTTAGCTGTCCATGTACATCAAGAGAGCAAAAATTATAGGAATTAAAAACATTATAGGAACTAAAAATGCAATTTTGAAGGACCAAAAAATTGTAGAACCTGTGCAGAATTATTATTTGTTGAAAGCTCTGGTGATTTTTGGCTGGTGTTACAGAGAAAAACAGAGCCTCTTCATAGTATGAATATAAAAGTGTTTGGAGCCAAAACAGAGGATGCTTTTTTGTCCAGAACCCTGTGTGCCATGGACAGCTAGACTGGTTACACTACGTTGCTGTGACTCAGTATGCAGAATTTTTAAATGTGGTTGTTCATAAAAAAATCTAATTCTTTCAGAAATTAGAACATAACATTGCCTATTCCACTTCTTAATGTGAAGAATTCTTGAATCTGACTCCACCCTATATTTGGGCAGCACTCCAAGGGAGAGTAGAAGATAGCTATCTTCCATAATACCTTAAGTATTCCACACCCTTTAGGATATTGAGTGTACAAAGCTACATTTGCAGCACTAAATGATGGATTTAAATGTAAATGTCAGCACATAAAAAGAAAGTAAGTTTTATATTTTTTCAAGCCGAGTGTTTATCACTTTTGAATAAGATCTTATTGCCCCATGAAAGGATTTATGTAGCAAAAATGATTTGTGTAAGCATACACAATGCACATATGCATATATATACTCATGCATATATGCATATGTAAATATATGTACATATAATCTATGTCTATATACACCATTCATTATATATGTATGTGTATGCATGTAGATATATATGTATGCATGTTATTTTAACGGAGGGTATATAAGAACAAACCAGTTTAGTTGTTTGAGGCAGCTGAATAATTAAATTGACTCACTGAATCAAGTCTCTGTCCAAGGTATAATAGGTTATGTGAAAATGAGTATCTTCTTCTTCTCCCTCTATTTTCGGGGAAAAATAAATTAGTAGTTCAAAATCTCCTCATTGTTTCTCGGTGAATTTTTATGTTTACACACATAGATAAATACTTAAACACACATATGCATGAATGTAGTTATGTGTATGTGTGTGTATATACACACACACACACACACACACACATATATGTTCAAGTGCATGTTTATATTTTAGGGCATATATTTATATATCATCATCATGCCCTTCCCTTACACTCCTAAAATTGTTAAAGGGAAGTTGGCTAAATAAATTATGTATTCTTGTCATTGAAAATCCTGTAGATCACCCTATTCTCAATCCTCTACTAAAGAGAGTTGGCTGCTGCTTGTTCCTTTTGCATAGATCATGTATGTAATACTTATATGTATTTACAGAGGCAGCTGGTAGCACAGTGGATGCCCTGGACCAGGAGTCAGGAATAATTGGATTTAAACTTATTCAGACATTTACTAGATGTGTGCTCCTGAGCAAGTTACCTAAACTGTTTGCCTCAGTTTCATCAGATGTCAAATGAGGATAATAATAGCACCTATTTCACAGAGTTGTTGTGAAGACCAAATGAAATATTTGTAAACACAAAACAAAACGAAACAACAAAAACAAAAACCATAGCTTAAAATAATACTTGACACCCAGTACTTGTTATAGACTTATTTTTTTTCTTTTCACCTTATGAGAAAAGTGAAAGGTCTCAGAAACCCCTTGGTGTATTTATGAAATCCTATCCCTGCCAGAGTAGGAGGTATAAATATTTGGAAAACCATAAAACTCTTAATGAACTCCAGGTAATAAGCTATAGATGATCAACTATACACTGTCCTCTATACTCTATATTTGAATATCTTGCCTTTAGTCATATGATCATTCATTTACTACTATTGCCCAACAAGGGCTTTGTCCAGTATTTGGACATTTCTTAGCTCTTCCTTACCTACTGCTGAATGTTCTGGAGAAAGTCAAGCCACTTTGACAACTGGATTCGCTAAATGTTTATATTACTAAATAACAGACTGTCAGCACTGCATGGCAATCCTTTTATTCTTCTCTGATTGATTTTCTGTCATATTCCCCATAGTACCTATCCTCTATCTTCTATGACTCTGCCCAAATACACTATATCACCTCTATTCTCTCTCCAGAAGTCTTCATATTCTAATTTGCTGAGAAACAAGAAACCCCATGATTCCTTACTCCATAACTCAAAATCTCTTTATATCATCCCCTATTATATTCTCCTTTCATTTACTCTCTGAGAAAGAGGAAACTCTTTCCTATATCAAAGTTAACTCCACTTGTTTTATTTGTTCCCTAACACCATACCCTCCTACCTCTTCCAGATATTTGGTCCTTCAGTTATCCTTCCCCCACCCTTCATATTCATTCTTTTCTTCATCCCCTCAATTGCTTCCCAGTATTAAAACAAAAATAAAAAGCAATAACTAAAAAGTAAACAAACAAATAAATAAATCAAATATTTTTCCTTAGCTGTCACTCACTAAAGTTATAGTATATTTTTTTAAAAAATCTTATATTTCTTTTCCTTTCAATAGTCTAACTAAATGAAAGAATAGTAATATTTGTTGTTTCCATTTCCTCAATTCCTACTCAAGCATTCACCCATAATACTTGATTTCTGACCTCATTACTGCACTGATACTGATTTCATGAAGGTTGTTGATGATTTCTTATCTGCTAAATGAAGTGGTATTCTCTCAATCATAATTTAACTTGATTTCCTTTCTAAACCTTTGGACATTGTTACCTACCCACTCTTTGAAGATTCTCTCCTCTGCTTCTCTCTTTCAGTTTTCCTCCTTCCTTTCTGACCACTCTTTCATATTTTCATTACCTTGTTCATCATTCATCTCTTGCCCATTAAGTGTGGATTTCATCTAAAGCTTCAAAATTGGAACTCTACAATTCCTTTTCTATACTTTTTCAGTGATTTCTTCACCTACCATAGATTCAATTATGTTTTCCATACATATTGCTCCAAAATCTATATATCAAACCCTCATGTCTCTTCTTGATGATAGCCTTTCATTGACAACCGATTGTTAAACAGTTCATGCTGGTTGCTTCTTAATTATTTCAAATTCAACATGTCTGAAACTCAACTCACTATCTTTCTCTTAAACTTACCTCTCCTCCAGCCAATTTCATTGGAGATTTCCACTCTCCTTCCAATTACCCAGGGTCAAAAATAGAAAGCTTTCTTTACTCTGTCCTCTGGCATGCCAAATCAGCTGCCTACAGATTGTCAGTACTACCTAAATCAATGAATGAATAAGCAAATATTTATTAATGTGTATTAAGCACTGACACTAGAAGCTAAAGTTGAGACAAAAAATGAGACAATCCCTTCCCTGAAGAATATTATATAATTGCAGGGGCAAGGGAAAAATCATGTACACGTATAAGTATAAAATGAAAATAGGAATAGGGGTAAGAACTGGACCTGTAATTTCATTGATATAAAGAGTCCCAACATGAGGAATCCCCACTTCCCATTAGCATCCTAACTATAATTTAGAGTGTTAGAGAGATACTTAGAGAATTAAGAGGTTAAGTGATTTATTCAGTATTTCCATCACCATTTCTGTCAAAGACAGTACTTGCAACCAGGCCTTTTGGGCTGAACACATTGTTTACCAGCTACAGCAAAATAAATAAATTATGAGTACAGAGAATACAAGGAAAATATTGTGATTGAATGATAATGTTCTTTATAAAAATGGGTCATATAAAATTATAGAAAGAATAAATGTTTGAAAGAGAAAAATAATTATGAAACAATAAGCAAAAATTTATAGGATGAACCTAAAGTAATCCTCAGCGGGAGAAAAATTGTTTCTCTGAAATCATACATTAAAGAAATAGAGATAGGATTCATGAACTGAAAAGTCCATTAAAATATGAAAGTTAACACATAAATGTCAACTCCCCCCCCCCCGCAAAAGAAAAGAAACAAAAATACAGAGAAAGGAGATGACGTTATCTAGTGTGAAGACAGGGCAGTTTGGCTGGACTACTGAGGGCAGGAAGAGGTTTGATTTATAATAAGGTTAGAGCTTAGGCGTTTACCTCACCACACATAAAAAAAAAATGGTCACCAAATTGTCAATTCTACCTTCACATGTCATGCTTTTCTTTTTCTACTCACAAGTGAATTCTCTATTTTGCATCTTCATCACATCTTGCCTGTTATTGTTGAAATAGCCTCTAAATTTGTCTATTTGACCTAAGTCTCTCCTTTTTCTAATCAATATTTCAAATGCCTGCCAAAGTAATTTTCCTTAATGAAATAAAAATTGCATTCAATAATGGACAATGGAAAGAGAGATTAAAAGAAATTTGGAAATTAAATAATCTAGTCCTAAAAAAAAGTGCATCAAAGAACAAATCTTAGAAACAATACATGATTTCATTAAAGAAAATGAATGACAGCAATAAGAAAACATACCAAAATTTGTGGGATGCAGCCAAAGTGGTACTTAGGGGGACAATTATATCTCTAATTGCTTACATCAATAAATTAGAGAAAAAGCAGATCAATGAGTTGGTCATGCAATTAAAAAAAAAAGCCCAGAAAAAGAACAAATTAAAAATCACTAATTAAACATTAAATTGGAGCTCCTGAAAATCAAAGGAGAGATTAATAAAATTGAATGTAAGAAAATTGTTTAATTAACTAATAAAACTAGAAGCTGGTTTTATGAAAATATAACAAAAAACCCCATCAATTAATTTGATTTAAAAAAGGAAAGAAGAAAACCAGATTACTAGAAACAAAAATGAAAGAGGTGAACTCAGCATCAAAGAAGAGGAAATTAAACAATTGTTAGAGGTATTTTGCCCAAATATATGTCAATAAATTTGACAAAACAAATGAAATGAATGTTTACAAAAATACAAATTATCCAGATAAACAGAAGAAATAAGATACATAAATAAGCCAGTCTTAGAAAAACAAATTAAAGAAGCCATCAGTGAAATTCCTAGATAAAAATCCTCAGTTCCAGATAAATTCTTAAGTGAATACTCTTCAAAACATTTAAAGAACAATTGGTACCCATGCTATATAAACTATTTGGAAAAACAGACAAAGAAGGAGTCTTACCAAATTCCTTTTATGACACAAATGTGGTACTGATGCCCAAATCAGGAAAAGCCAAAAAACAGAAACAAAAAATATAGACCAATTTTGTTAATGAATATTGATGTAAAAAATTTAAATAAAATATTAGCAAAGAGATTATAGCAATATATCACAAGGATCATACACTACAATCAGGTGAGATTTATACCAGGAATGCAGGCCTGGTTCACCATTAGGAAAACTATCAGTATAATTGACTATTTCAATAACAAGCCAGCAGAAATAATATCTCAATAGAAAAAAAAGTCTTTGACAAAATACAGCACTAATCCTATAAAAAACACACTAGAAAACATCAGAATCAATGAATTTTATCTTAAACTGATAAATACTATTTATCTAAAAGCACCAGCAAACATTATCTGTAATGGGAATAAGCTAGCAGCCTTCCCAATAGAATCATGGATGAAGCAAGGATAGCCATTATCACTTCTGTTATTTAATATTGTACTAAAAGTGTTAGTTATAGCAATAAGAGAAGAAAAATAAATTAAAGAGAGCAATGAGGAAAAAAAAACTGTCACTCTGTGCAGATGATATGTTATACTTAGAAAATCCTAGAGAATCAATTAAAAAACTACATGAGGCGGAGCCAAGATGGCATCTAAAAAGCAGGGACTTGCTTAAGCTCGCCCACAGATCCCTCCAAACACCTGTAAAAAATGCTTCTGAACAAATTCTAGAGGGGCAGAACCCATGAAATAGCAGAGAGAAGCAGGGCTTCAGCCCAGAAAAACCTGGATGGTTGCTAGGAAGCGTCTATTTCATGGAGCTGGGAGCAGAGCAGAGCACAGCCCAGCATGGGCTGTGCCAGGGCCAACCAGACTGGGAGCCAGGCAGAACAGGGCATAGGCCCTGAATCAGTGAGCTGTAGCAGGTACCAGACTTCTCAACCCACAAACACCAAAGGCAACAGAGGTTAGTGGAAAGACTACTGAAAAAAGGTCAGCACTAACCCTGGGGGCATGGAAGTGGTGCAGCTCTGGGCCTGCTTCCAGAGCATCAGGTGGGGTTGCTTCTGGCCCCAGGTACACCTGGTGGGAAGAACTAAGAGGTGGATCAGAGCAGGAGTGCAGAGCCTGCTTGGATCTGGGTCATGATCCAGGTTAGCGGTTCTTGGGGAAGGAGGAAGGCTGGTGTGGCAGAGTTTGCTGTGTGGAAGTAGCTCAGACAACAGAAGCACTTGGCCCTTAAAGCTTGGAACAAACTACTCTGTACTCTACAAGCAGTCACACTGACCAAAAGCTCAAGGGTCAAGTAGTTGGCTGGGAACATGGCCAGGCAATGAAAAATGACAGTTTCAGATTCAGACTCAGACTTTGGAATCTTTTTTTGGTGACAAAGACAAAACATACAGCCAGAAGAAGGCAACAAAGTCAAAGAGCCTACATAAAAAGCCTACAAGAAAAATATGAATTGGTCTTAGGCCATGGAAGAGTTCAAAAAGGATTTAGAAAAGCAAGTAAGAGAAGTAGAGGAAAAAGTTGGAAGAGAAATGAAAGTGATATGAGAAAACCATGAAAAACAAGTCAATGACTTTCTAAAGGAGACCCCCAAAAAATACTGAAGAAAATAACACCTTAAAAAATAGACTAACTTGAGCTGAGAATGGGAGCTTGTGACTGATCTACAGCCACAGCCCTCACCAGAGCTACCTCCAAGGCCACCAGCGAGAACCTCCAAGCAGCCCCACAGACCCATGAGCCTGCAGAATGCTCGTCCTGCCTCCCTGACTTTGACAGCTTGTTTCTGGACCTTCCCAGACTCAGGACAGCTTCCAGGATGGCCACCTCGGCCAGTGCTCACTTGAACAAAAATATCAAGCAGATGTACCTAAACCTGCCTCAAGGGAACAAAGTCCTGGCCATGTACATTTGGATTGATGGAACTGATGAGGGACTTCACTGTAAAACTCGGAGCCTAGAGAGTGAACCGAAGAGCATTGATGAACTACCTGAATGGAATTTCGATGGCTCTAGCACTTTTCAGTCCGAAGGCTCTAACAGTGACATGTACCTTGTTCCTGCTACTCTGTTCCGAGACCCCTTCCGAAAAGTATAACCACAAGCCTGCAGAAACCAATTTGAGGCATACCTGTAAACGGATAATGGATATGGTGGCCAACCAGAAACCCTGGTTTGGTATGGAGCAAGAGTATACTCTCATGGGAACAGATGGACACCCTTTTGGTGTCCCAATGGGTTCCCTGGGCCCCAGGGTCCATATTACTGTGGTGTGGGAGCTGATAAAGCCTATGGAAGAGATATAGCAGAAGCTCATTTCAGTGCTTATCTATATGCCGGAGTCAAAATTGCAGGGACAAATGCTGAAGCAATGCCAGCTCAGTGGGAGTTCCAGATAGGATCCTGTGAAGGGATTGAAATGGGAGATCACCTCTGGATCACCCGCTTCATCTTCCATCGAGTGTGTGAAGATTTTGGAATGATTGTAACATTTGATCCCAAACCAATCCCT
>JAQQSZ010015266.1:0-11319 GCA_028646595.1 Phalanger gymnotis
GCCATCTTGGCTCCGCCCCCCTTGATAGTCTCAGTGAACTTCTGATGGTCACAAAAGTAGTATTTGGCAGAACTACTGAAAACACTCTGGTCTCTGGACTCCCAGTTCTGTGCTTTTTCTGTTTCTTATTTATCTAGCAATTTCCAATTAACAAGTGGGATTTATTTTCTAAAAATTTAATCCTTACAGAATTCTCAGAATAGCATTCCTACATTCAAACCATTTAAGGAAAATAGAGGTTAAGGACAAACAACTTGCTTTGGAACCAGTCCTAGGACTACTCAATTCCCACTCTACTCTTTACCTTAGAAGCAAGTGTTCCTGCCTAGCCCTTTAGCACTTTCCTATCCAGGAAGTCCAGTTGTGCTCACTATTTTTACACAGAATATTTATATGACCATATGTTCATATAAGGTCTTTTCTTCAAATATATAAAATAGTGAGAAGTACTCATTTTAATGTAAAATTTAAAGTTTACTTGGAAGTTGCTTGACTAAATTGCTTTTGAAATAATATAATATAATATGTTTGGAGCTTACAATTCTCTGAGATGGGTAGTCCAAGTATTATCATTATGCATTAAAGTATTATGTATTAAAGTATTATCATTATTAACTGTTTACCGGTTAAGAGAGATAAGGCCTAGAGAGAAAAAAGTTTCTTGGCCATGGTCGTAGAGGTATTAAGTATCAATATTCTTTTTACTACAAGTCTGATGCTTTGTTATACCATATGTAAAAGTACATTAACTTTAATAAAATGTCACTTTGTCCCTACCCATATCTCATGACCTATCTAGTTTTTCTGGCTTATTTTATAATAAATATCAAGAAAGAATAACAAGTATAAAGGTTTATCACATTGGGAGGTGCTATAAATTGAGTGGAGTGACCAGAAAGGATCCCCAGGAGACCAAATTTGAAGAGTATCTATAGTGCCAATTCAGGGTCCAATTTCTCTCCTCCCCCTCCTCCTTTCTGCTTGGGCTATTCCCCGGTCCATTCCTAGTAACCTCCATCTGCTTTTCCTGATTAAAAAAATTACCTAATTACATCTTTGACCTTAAAATTGTCTGAATACTGGGGAGAGTTTTTCTGTCAGTTTACACAATGAAATGATTCTCTGTTATGTCTAACATTCTTATCCAAGTAATAGGGTCCTAAGACCTATCATTGGATTATTTCTATTTTTTAAAATTTGTCTTTGAAGGGTAGAAGAGTTGGAGAGAAAAGAGGAAATAAATGAAAAGCTAAGAGGGTCTTAAAATCCAAGTTAAGCCATTTAAGAGAGAGAGAGAAAAAAAGAAAGCTGTAAGAGCATAAACCTCAGGTAGTATAAACAAATAATGATTTCAGTGTTTAGTTAGCATACCATGGCTACAAAGGAACAAGCTTTATTTATTATTGCAGTTGGCAAAATATGATGGAATTGATACTCTCCAGACACTTTGAATGTTGAAAAAAATGTTATTAGTGATATGGCTTATGTGAATTCACTAAAAATGTTTTTCACTTGTATATATTCTAAACATTTTGCTGCTGTGAAAATGTCAAATCAATATAATCACACTTGCATTTAGAAAAACATTTCAACATGCAAGGAAGCAGGTTCCTTGTAACATATGCTTAATGGGACTGGAGGAAACATTGTCATTACAAAAGCAAATACCCCCTTTAAATGAGAAATTTCTTTTTGTGTGTGTCATGGCAAAATTTTATTTTCCTTTTGTTGGGGGGTGGTTGTCTGGTCCTGTGATTTTTATCTGTCTGGGGAGCTCCTTACATGGAGACTCCATCCGTATGAAAATTATCTATAATTTATATTCTTTGACATTTGCTTGTGGCATTGAGGTTGAATGATTTACCCAAGGACTGATAGCCAGTGTAGGTCAAATGCAGGACTTGAACTCATGCCTTCATGATTCAAAGCTTAGGTCTCTATGACATCATGCTAGAGTAGTTAAAATGCCAACTTATAAGTAAAAACTATAGATATTTACAGGTCACACTTTAGTAAAATACTTCAAAAGGGTCATGGTTTCATGTAGTATCTTCCAGTGGATGTTCTCAACCAGGATGCTCATAACATCATAGGATTTAAAGTTGAGAGTGATCACAGAGGTCTTCTAGTCAAACTCGTACCTGCTCAGGAAACCCCTTTCCAACATGACTTGATAAATAATGCTCTTGGGCTACATAAAGACAAGCTAAAAGGAACATGTGACTTCAGGAGAGAGTCCATTCAACTTTTGTATAGCTCTCTAATTGTTCAGATGATGTTCATTCTATTAAACTGAATTCTTCCTTTCACTTTCACTATTTTTCCCCATTTCTCCTAGTTCTGCTCCTGGGGCCAAGCAAAATTAAACAATTAGTTAATACTCAATTCAACAAATATTTATGTTCCATTTAGTTCAAGGAACTATGCTGGATGCTTGGAATAAGAAGAGAGAAATTAACTGTCCCTGCCCTCAAGCAGCTTAAATTCTGTTGGGGGAAGCAGCCTATACAAGGGAAATAAATAGAAGATACATCCAAAGTAACTTTTGGAGATGATGATTTAAAAAAAGAAGAAAACCAAGTTAAAAACGGATCTAGTCCAATTCTTGTCTTCTGAGAAAACTTTATGCAGTTATGTGAACTAGAGAAAACTTAATTGCATCCTTTTGGGGGTTTTTGTTGTTTATATTGTCTTTTTTTAAATTCTGAACTTAAGAAATAAAATAAGTATTTCCATAACAAATTAGAATAGGAAAAAAAAAGATTGTACATGAAACTTCAAATCTATTATGTACAACTTGCTTTTCCTTTTTAAATATATACTAAAGCTTTTTGTATTATTTGAACCTAGTCCTGCATGGCTGAGAAGCTGAACCACCTCTAGCTGTTGCCTAAAGACCCTTATCTAAGGACTTAGATTATGCTGAACAGAAACCTAGTCTGATCCTAAGATTGATGCAAGAAGTTTTCTCACAATTATACATCTCAAGCAACGCATATGTTTTATTTGAAAACTGGCCCCATACTGGTCAATCAGTTACTGCTTCCTTCTTCCTTTGACTGAATACAGACAGTTGGGGTAGGGGAGTAAGGCACCTCTTTTTCCTATTTCAGAGAATTGCACCTGTTTGCTCTCCCCCTCCCAAGTTGGACAACCCCTAATCAGATTACCTAATCTGGTATATATCCTGTTAATTATTTTCTTTTATACATAAAAATATCTCTCCCCTTGTTTTCAGGGTCCCCTGCCAAGTTGAAGAGGCCTGGTCCCAAAGAAGAGTTCATGACCAAACAAGGGAGAGGTTGCAGAAGGCAAAATGGAAAATTTTGTATTATATAAAATAAAAAGCTTTTGAACAAATAAAGCTAATGTAGCTAAAATTAGAAGAGAAGCAGGGAAATAGGGTGAAAATATTTGTAGCAAGTTATTAGTGATAATACCATAGGTAATATTATATATGTATATATATGTCAGATTCAATTTTATAAAAATAAGAGCCATTCTCCAATTTATAAATGGTCAATGGATATAAATAGGCAGTTTTTGGAGGAAGAAATCTAAGCTATCAATAACAACAAGAAAAATTCTCTAAATCATAGAGAAATGCAAATGAAAACCTCTCTGAGCATCCACTTCACATCCATCAAATTTGCAATGTTGCTTTAAAAAAAAGGAAAACAACAAATTCTAGAGGGGCTGTAGGTGAACAAACATATTAACAACTTGTTGGAGGAGTTGTGGATTGGTCCAGCCGTTCTGGAAAGCAATTTGAAATGATGTCAAAAATGTTTTACTGTGTACCTTTCTTATCCGATGATACTACTACTAGGTCTATACTAAAGAGATCAAACAAAGAGGACTCATATAAACCAAAATATTTATAGCAGTCCTGATTGCTGTGGTAAAGAAATTGGAACCTGAGGTGGTACACATCAACTGGGGAGTGGATGAACAATTTGTGATATATTAATATGATGGAATACTATTGTGCTATAAGAAATGATGAAAGGGATGGATGTTTTAAGAAAAACTTGGGAAGACTTGTATGAACTAACAGATGTGGAGTGAAGTGACAAGAACCAGGAGAACAATATTGTAAAGACAATCACATTTGAAGGACTTAGAAACACTAACTGATTCAATGACCAATAATAATTCCAGAATATTCATGATTGAGATAGACCAATGTGAGAATTTCTTTTGCTTGACTATATATGTTAGTAACAGGAGTTTGGATTTTTTGTTTGTTTTCTCAGTGAGGAGGGAAGAGGTATAAAGAGAAGGTGGAGCTTAATTGAAAAAAATAAATTTAAGGGAACTTCCTCATGAACCACCATTACATATAAAACAGCCTATATCCACAACTGAAAACATCTGAGAAATTTCTTAATTGCCACTAACTTATTAAATGGCAACCTTACTAATGGAACTTTTTCAAATTCCTCCAATAAAATAGTATAATTGAGTATTTATTCAACTCTTTGTTACTTATCTATACCATAGAGATGGATGCACTAAACTGTTCATTTTAATTCCTATCCTTAAACTTACTCTTTCCCTCAATATCTCCGATGCCAAACTTGGCTCCCCCAATGCGCTTGGAATTGTAAATTTCTGAGAATAAGATGTTCAAGGTTGGCAGATTCTAGCTAAGGGACCTGTCCAGGTCTAAGAAAATTACAGCATTCACTCACTATCTGTTGAAAGAAACTTCTCCATTAGATACAAACAAGTAGAGAGCAGAAGGCTGTTAGTAGGCAGACTAAAAGCATTAATCACTTCCCTTTGGCTGGGAAAACAGAAAACTGGTTTGATTTGACTAAGATTTTCAGGAAGCCTAAATGTCTTATAAAATTTAAAAGATAGAAGCATAAATGTAAATCATTTAATCCACCCCAAACTAGTAGAATTTGCATTTTTTCATAAAAAAACTATCTCCACAAAAATATAAATGAGAACTAGGTTACAGAATATCTCACCTAGAAACTTTGGACTTACCGGCAGAGATAATAAATTCATCCCAGCCCAAACAGTGTCAGACACGGCAGAGGCCTGATTCTTTGACTGCTTAGCCTGTACAAGTATCAGAAGTGGCTGTGCAGCCTTCTTTAGCAAATAAGTCATCAAGGGTCTTCCTCGGAACTGAGAGCATGTCTTCATTCAGTGACTGGGAACAATTAGGCTTGTTGGCTAGTTGTAAGAGGGAGAAGGTCAGCATCAATTACTCCAAAGCTAAAGTGATTGTATTTGGCAGGCTTTCTCCGGCACGGAGGTACACAACTCTAAATAGCCCAGACCAACACGTCTATTAATGTAGGTTCTTGGGGGGAGGGAAGCATTTTGCTGCTAACTAATCCTGGCAGGCCCACCAGGGCACACTGCTACTTAAAACCCACCATTCCACAGGAACAAGAATTACTGGGGTCACTTTGTGGTTGTGGCTACTGGTTACTAATCCTTGCCCTACATTTTTTTTTACCACCCAAAGTTGTCTCTTCCTTATTATGTGGTAGTAAACTGTGGGGTCTCAACCACATACTTGCACAGGTGCTGGAGAAAATGCAGAGCATTTTGTGTTGGAAATGCTTCAGTGGAAAAGGACTCTTGTACCTCGTGCCTGCAATGAAAGGAATTAACCTAATTTCTTGGTCAGAATGCACATTAAGCTGCTAAACTTCTATACATACAAACTACGGCATTCTTCATATCAGGTAAAAAAAAAGCACGTGGATCTTCCTTTAACAAACAATGAACACTATTTGTAATGCAGGCACTTGTCAAAAAATTCAGTCATGAATAGCCTGCCATAGAGGGCTTGCCAAAAGCTAACTTAAGACATCTGATTCACTAACAATAGCAACACCTTGAATTTTAGACCATCTTAAATTTTATAACATATATGTACATATGTTTTCAATTGAAGAGACCAACAATTTCAGAGTTGAAAGGTACCAGAGATGCTTTCCAACCGAACCTAAACCTGAATATCCAATCTCTCTGTCTCTGTCTCTGTCTCTGCCTCTGCCTCTGCCTCTGTCTCTCTCTCTTTCTCTCTCTCTCCTTCCCTCCCTCCTTCCCTCCCTCCCTCCTCCATGTATACCAAAGCATATACTATACCATAATCATCCTTAAGGCATCCCTGATATGGTCACCTATCTTTCTTGGAAGACCTCCAATGATGGAGGCCTGTCAAGGCTATTCTATTTTTGAATAGCTCACTTTCTTAGGAAGTTTTTCCCTATGTAGGGCTGAAATCTACCATTTTAAATGTCTACCTACAACTGCTCACTATGCCCTCTGGGACCAAGCAGAAAAAGTTAATACTTCTTTTATCCCAGTTCCACTCCTCATTTTCTATACTTGCCCAGCATGTACCATCAGCCTTCTCACCCTGGAAGATCCCTCCACCCATAAGGTCTTTTCACCCTGTACAATTCTTCTGCTCCTGTGGCACCTTCCTCTATTAGTAAGTGCTTCCCAAGATTGCCATTCTGAGGAAGTACCCTGGCTACCCATGTCAGTCCAGTCCTCTCCTGACTCTGCTCCTGATTCTCTGGGCTTTTCCACCTTGTCCCTTTATGGGGACCTTCTTTTCCTGTGGGTTCCCTGCCTCCATTTTCAGCTACCTTTTCATGTGTTATCTTCTTCCATTACAATGTAAACTTTTTGAAAACAGACACTTTCTTTCTGTTTGTGTTTGTATTCCTCATGCATGCCTAGAACATAATAAGCGCTTTAAAATGCTTATTGGCTTGACTTGATTCTTCCCCTTGAAAGCATTTTAAATATTTGTAAATAACTATGATGTCTTATGCTGTCCACTCTACCACCTTTTTCTTTTCGGGATAAGTAGCCAAAATTCTTTTCAGGCCCTCATATATCATGTCTTCCAGTTCCCTTTCAATTCCAGTCACGATTAACAGGATGTTCCTGTTTGTTAATGTTCTCCCTAAAATGTAGTATCCAAAACTAAACCCAGTACTCCATTAGTTAGCATGCATCAAACATCTACTATGTTCTAGGCATTACACTGGGTCATTTGTATGCCAAGACAAAAATGAAACAGTCCCTGTCCTGAAGGAACTTACAGATGACACATATATGGGCACACACACACGTGCACACAAAATATAATTAATATAGACACAAGGTAACTCTGTGGAGGGGATGGAGAAGGTCCTTGGGATCAGAAAAAGTTCCATGGACAAAATGTGCTTGAGACAAGTGTAACAACAATGGGACTTGCAGCTGCTGTGGAGGTATAAGACCAACAACACCAGTGCACAGGAGGGCTGCTAGCATAAGTTATTTGATCTGCTTTTTTAAGGAAAGCAACTTTAAAAGGTTTACAATCTTATTTTAATTAAACATATGTATGTCATTCACCTAGTTCAGGGGGAAAAAGTCAGCACCCTGAACTTCAGAGAAAACACAAACAGAAATTACAAAGAGAAATCATATAAACAGCAAAATAACACAAATCAGCAGACAGGCTTCTAGCTGTCTGTCCAAGCAATGCATAGACAGTTACCAGAGAGAGAAGCACCAACATCTGGGTGACAGCTACCCAGAGTCTCATCTGGTCAAATCACAGGACACTCTTCCAATGAGTGACAGCACCCCCCCCCAAGGCAAAACACTAACCTCTGTGTGTGCGTGTGTGTGTGTGTGTGTGTGTGTGTGTGTGTGTGTGTGTGTGGCACTCAAAGGCACTCAATCACCTTAGTGCTGAGAACCACTCAAAGGCCAAAAGTCCCACCCTGGTGGCCATCATACCATCTCTTAAAGAAAACAAAGGATTCTAATAGGCAGAGGTAAGGAGACAGTGCACTACAGTCATGGAGATCAGCCTGCGCAAAAGCAAAGAAAGAGGAGGTACAGTGTTGTTTATGAGGAATGCTAAAGTCCAGTTTGGGTAGCAGTGGATAGAGCACCAAGCTTGAAGTAAAAAAAGATCTGAGTTCAGATCAAGCCTCAGACACTTACTAGCTGTGCGACCTTGCACAACTCACCATTTACTTCAGTTTCTTCATCCGTAAAATGAGCTGGAGAAGGAAATGACAAACCACTCCAGTGGTCTTTGTCAAGAAAACCACAAATGGGATCACAAAGAGTCAGACATGACTGAAATGACTGACCAACAAAATGGTTCCATTTGGCTGGATCATAGAACGTGTAAATGGAAATATCATATCATTAGTCTAGAAAGGTAATTTTGGCCCAGGTGGTGAACAGAATATAATAGAATTGTCATTTCTCTTGCCCTAGACTATGCCTCTATGTGAATACTGCCTAATAACAAGTCAGATAGTTTGGATGCAATCACATTATCAATTCATAGTAAGCTTGCAATTCAAGTCAGTATCCCAGATCATTTCTATCTGAAATGTGGTATTTGAATGTTTATGTTGGCATCTCCCACCTCCTGGTTCCATTTACTGAATTAATTTGTTTTTAATTCAAGTAGAGGACTTTGTATTTTTTTATATATTTAACTCCATTTTTTGGATTCAGTCCATTCTTCAAGTCTTTTGGATCCTGCCTCTGTCTCATAACATGTTAATCTCCTTCCAAGTTTTGTGTTATTTACAAATTTGATAAGCTTTTCATCTATTCCTTCATTCAAATGTTAATTGCTATTGAGCCAGGGACAGAATCTTGGAATCCTCCACCAGAGATTTTCCTTTGTATGAAATCAATGAATCAACAAGCATTTATTAAGTATCTATTCTGGATTAAGTCCTCCTTTGTTAAATATCACATATATAAAAATTTTGAAAAGTGAAGTAGTCTCTGCCCCCAAGGAACTTATAAATGTAACAGGGAGATACAATAAGCTCACGTGTAAGTAAGATATTGATATACATATATAATAAACATATATAACATGCATATATTATATATGCACAATCTATATGATATATATATAAAATATATGCTATATATGCGTGCATATATATCCATCTATATACAGAGAAAGAGACAGAAAGCAGAGGAGTAGAGACGAGAGGAGAGGAGAGGAGAGAAGAGAAGAGGAGAAGAGGGGGGGGAGGGGAAGAGAGGACAAAGAGAAAAGATAGTTTGGGAAGGGAGAACTCTAACATCTAATTTTAAAAATTCACTTAAAAAGTGGCACTTGAGCTGAACTTTGAAGGTAACCAGGGATTTTGCAAGGTGAGGTGAGGAGGACATATTTTCAGGCATGGAGCATCTTAAGTGCACAGACATGGTAACAAGGGACAGAGAATGGTATGTTCAAGACAGCAAGTAGGCCAATACTATTGACTTGAAGAATGAATAGAAACAAGTTATGTATAAAAGACTGGAAAGATCATAAGAGAAGAGGGGTGAAGGTATTTAAAGACCAAATACAAATATGTGGAGGTAATAGGGAGTCATTGGACTTTGAGTGGCTGAGATGGTGCTAGAATGGTCAGATCTATACTTTGAAAATAACTTTGGTAGCTGCGTGAAAGGTGAATTGAAATGAGGAGAAGCTTTAACTAGGAATATCATATAACAGACAGTTGCAAAAGTCCCCTCAAGAAGTGATATGGGCCTAAACCAGAGTTCTAGCTGTATGAACAATGACTATTCTTTGCAATATAGTCATTTAACGAGTTCTGGATTCATTATGTTATGCCATTATTTCTCCATCCTATTTTCCCCCACAAAAATAGAAACTGTCAAATGATCTGCTGAAATCTTACTATACTGTGGAATACCTCTCATCTATCAAATTTATAATAACTTTTAAAAAATCAAAATAGTAGGTCATGACAATTCTCTCTGACATCATGCTTATACCTTGTGGGCACCAATTCCTTTCTAGATATTCATTAACTATGTCTTTAATAATATGTCCTAGAATTTCTGTCCAGAGAACAAAGTCATGCTCACTCACCTATAGTGTGTTTTTAATAGTTTTATTTATTTCCCCCCAATTACATGTCAAGACAACTTTTAGCATTCATTTTTACAAAATTTTTAGTTCCAATTTTTTCTCCCTCCCCTCTCCTCCTCTCTTCCTAAAATGATAGGCAATTTAATATAGGTTATGCATGTGCTATCATGTAAAACATATTTCTATATTAGTTACAGTTGTGAAAGAAGAAACAGATTAAAAGGAAAAAAAACACAAAAAAGAATAAAGTAAGTGAAAAAAGTATGCTTTGATCTGCATTCAGAATCCATCACTTATTCATCTGGATGTGGATAACATTTTCCTTCATGAATCTTTTGTACTTGTCTTATATCATCTTGTTGTTGTGAGGAGCTGTCATTCATAGTCGATAATCACAATGTTGTTGATTCTATGAACAATGTTTTCCTGGTTCTGCTCATTTCATTTTGCATCAGTTTGTACAAGTCTTTCCAGGTTTTTCTGAAATCAGTCTGTTGATCATTTCTTATTCTGCAATAGTATTCCATTACACTCATATATCACAGCTTGTTCAGCCATTCCCCAACTGATGGGCATCCCCTCAATTTCCAATATTTTGCCACCATGAAAAGGGCTGCTATGAATATTTTTGAACATGTAGGTCCTTTTCCCTTTTTTATAATTTCTTTGGGATACAGACTAGTAGTGGTATTGCTGGATCAAAGGTTATGTGCAATTTGATTGCCCTTTGGGCATAGTTCCAAATTGCTCTCCAGAATGTTTGGATCAGTTTACAACTCAAGCAATGCATTAGTGTCTCAATTTTTCCACATCCTCTCCAACATTTATCATTTTTTTTGTCATGTTAGTCCATCTGATAAGTGTGAGGTGGTACCTATGACTTCTTTTAATTTGCATGTCTCTAATCCAAAGTAATTTAGAGTACTTCTTCATATGCTGATAGATAGCTTTGATTTCTTCATCTGAAAATTGCCTTCTGTATGAAAACTTTGATTTCTTCATTTTGAAACTTCCTCTGACTATTTATCAAGTGGGGAATGGCTTCTCTTCCTTTAAATTTCACTCAGTTCTCTAAATATTTGAGAAATGAAGCCTTTATCAGAGATATTTGCTTTGAAAATTGTTCCCCAGCTTTCTGCTTTCTTCTAATCTTGCTTGTGTGGGTTTTGTTTGTGCAAAAGCTTTTTAATTTAATATGACCAAAATTATCTATTTTACATTTTGTAAAGCTCTCTATATCTTGTTTGGTCATGAACCTGTAACTCAACATCACCTTTAAGAGTTTGGATGTTATACCACTTGGTGCATATATGTTAGTATTGATATTACTTCATTGTCTATAATACCTTTCAGCACTATGCAGTTGCCTTCCTTATCTCTTTTAATTAGGTCTATGTTTGCTTTTGCTTTGTTTG
>JAQQSZ010015267.1:0-11319 GCA_028646595.1 Phalanger gymnotis
GGGACAGGTTAGGAAGAAGCAAAATATAGTTAGTCTTTCACAACATGAGTATTGTGGAAGGGTTATACATAATGATATGCATGTGGCCCATGTTGAATTGTTTGACTTCTTAGGGAGGGAAGGTGGGTGGGAAGGGAAGAGGAGAGAATTTGGACCAAAAAAAAAGTTTTTTGCATGCAACTAGAAAATAAGATACACAGGCAGTGGGGCATAGAAATTTATCTTGCTTTACAAGAAAGGAAGGGAAAAGGGGATGAGATGGGAGTGGGGTGACAGAAGGGAGGGCAGACTGGGGAACAGGGCAACCAGAATATATGCCATCTTGGAGTGGGGGGGAGGGTAGAAATGGGGAGAAAATTTGTAATTCAAACTCTTGTGAAAATCAATGCTGAAAAAATAAACTGAAAAAAGAAAGATATGGTGGTGAATGGAAGGTCTGAGAGAAAGCTACTATTACAGTCCAGACAAATTGTGAGGATGTGGATTACGCCAGACTAGAGAAGAGGGGACAGATGTGAGAGATGTTGTGGATGTGGGATATACCAGTGTAGAAGCTATAAATAAGAGTCAAATATCCCAAGATTTCAAACATTTGAAACTGAATGAATGATGACACTGACAAAAATAGTGAAATCAAGAGGAGGAACAGATAAAAGGTAAAGGGCAGTAAGTTTTGACTGTTGAATTTAAGGTGTTAATAGGACAACTGGGTCAAGATTTCTCATAGTTATTTAGAGATGTCTTTTTGGAACTCAAGAGAGGTAAGTGCTTGATCAGGAGATGTATTCATAAAAATGGTATTTGAATTCATAGGAGTAATGAGATTGCCAGAGAGAGGGATTAAAAAAAAAAGAGCACCAAGGTCAGCCCCCTAAAGGGTGGTAGTGAGACAGAAGGAGCATTTCAGGAGGTAGGAGGAGAAGCTAAAGTGTGCCATGTCTCTCAAGCCAAATCCCTTGGCTTCTCCACCCTTCTCTTTCTTTGTAGGAAGAGGTAGTCAGAAGTATCAAATGCTATAGAAAAGTGGAGTGTAAAGACTGAAAAGGGCCCTTGGATTTGGCAGTTAGGAAGTAAATAAAGTATAATTTAGTATCAGCATGGCAGATTTCTAACTGTGTGACTGCAAAGTATGCTGCCTTATAAGAATGGTATTAAATTTTAAAATAAATTGAACCTGTTCGGAGGAAAGTGTATATTTACAAATTGTCTCTTAATAACTTGAGTTTAAAAACAACCCAGATTTTTCATTTATTTTTATGTGGTTAGTATCTGATCCCTTAATAATACAAATTGGGAAAATGTATATCTGTTATTAAATTTGTATTTTAAAGTATAATTTTCTTCCTGTGAAATTTTATTCAACAAAGCCTCATAGAAATACTTCTAAATACTTGATTCTTTTCAGTTATATAAATATTTTATTTCTATTGTCATATAAATGTGTACTTCTAGTTTTATAATTCTTGAACCTTACGTAGGTGTTTTAAGTATATGAAGGCTGGCTGTGGTACAGAAATTTTCATAATAGCATCTGCCATTCTATTGCTTTCTTGACATGTTGAAGAAAAACTCTCCTATGCAAAATAGAAAAGAAGGTATGGTGAAATAGCCATTTAGGCCTTATGTCATTTTGCAACTTTAATGGTTAGAGGAAGACACTTCAAGGTATCAGGCAAGTAAAGTATTAAATGTTTGGTTTTCAATTTCTTTTTAGTTACTGAATCAGATGGATGGATTTGATACTTTACACAGAGTAAAAATGATCATGGCTACAAACAGACCAGACACATTGGATCCTGCTTTGTTGCGTCCAGGAAGATTAGATAGAAAAATACGTAAGTTAGTTTCAGTTGTTAGTTTTGTTTTCCTTTTTAAAAATGTTCGTTTCTTTTTCTTACACAGCCTTTTAAAAAAATTTAAAATCAACTAAACAAATAATTATTAATTTCAGATATTGATTTACCAAATGAACAAGCAAGATTAGACATATTGAAGATTCATGCAGGTCCTATCACAAAACATGGTGAAATAGGTATGAAAATAACCTAAAATCTGTTTTTTTGTGTGTGTTTTACAAATTAAAGTATTTTTTTTGGGTAGGCCTGAGGCAGGCCAGTCCCCTGGTAAATTAGATTTGATATGGAAATAAAATGAGACATTTGTAAGTAATTTAACAGTTATCAAAAGGAAAGAGGAGTGGAAAGAAAGCAAACATTTATATAGCACCTCCTATTTTCTCATTTGAGTAGGTGCTATCACTGTCCCCATTTTACAGTTGAGGAAACAGGAGGTTACGTATCTTGCCCAGGGTCACAAATCTAGTGTGTGTCTGAGATTAGATTTAAATTTAGGTCTTCTTGACTCTAGGTCCAGTGCTCTATCCACTGCACCACCTAGGACATTTACCTAGTCAAACTAAGAGTGATATATGATGAGGATATCATGGCTTTCAACTCAGCTGAGTGAGGCTCCCTTTCCTCTGACTGTCCATCATGGTTGTTTTGCCAAGCAAGAAAGATGTCAGTAGCCATAGCTTTTAATCCTCTGAGCCAATCATATTTCGAGTTTCAATATATTTTTAAGGAAAAACTACCGTAACTTTTATGGAGGGAGGAAGGTATATATAAAATATAAGATATTTTTCCTACCAGAGTAAAAGAAAATGTTGGCTGAGACTGATCTCTGAGGAATAATGATAAATTTTCTGTTTCCTATTAAATGCCTGTATTTTGTTGTTGTTGGCTAAAATTCACTTACTGTACATAACAGAAAAAAAGTTATGCTTCCAAAGTTTTGGGATACATTGATCTGCACTTTCAAAAATTAAATTTTTTATTTTTTTAAAAATAACTTTGGACTTAAATACAGCCAATAAAACTTGCTTGGTAACTATTTCATTTAAATAAATTTATGCTTTATGTCATAGCTTTGTTATGTAACCTCACTGCAACAAGGTCAAAGTCATAGGAAACATTTAAGTGCCTACTATCTCCAGGCACTGTGCTCAACTTTGGGGATACAAATGCAAAAAAGATAGTCACTGCCCTTAAGAAACTTAACTGAGAAAGACAACACAAAAGAAAGCTGAAAAGGGATGAAGATATAGAGGGGAAAGGAAAGTACCTAACCTGGTGCCATGGTGAAGAAGCCAAAGAAATCCAAAATGAGTGCAGCCTGATGAGAAAGGAGATGTCTGAGACAATTCTCTATTCTTCCATAATTGATTCTGTATCCTGCTCCCTGCTGAGATTGTTCCAGAACTCTTCTTTCTCCAAGGGCTTCTCAATGCATCCTTTAAACTTATACTTTACTGAGATGTGCCATTTTCTAGGAGCTCTCCTTTTTTTCTTCCATTATCTGATAATGAGATAGTTCTGATCCCATCTTCTCTAATAGATTACTCCTTCAATCCCCTCCACCCCCAACTATCAGAAACTCTACTTGCTTGTTCCTTCATGCTACCTACAAGCAGGCTTAAGGTTCTTTCATCCTTAAAAAATGTTCACCAGACCTTAACATCTCCTCAAGCTATCATCCTATGTCTTGCCTTCTTAACCAAATTCCTAGGGAAAAAAACTGTCTATACTCAGTGTTTTCTCTTTCTCTCACTCTGTTCTGAACCTTCTGCAATCTGTCTTCCAACTTAAAACTGAAATTGCTCTCTCTAAAGTTAACAGTTATCTATTAATTGACAAATCTAATAGTCTTTTCTCAATCTTTTGCTGCTCTCTCTGCAGTACTTGACATTGTTGAATACTCTTTTCTTTCAAGCCTTAGTCACTTCAGTTCCCACATCACTAACTACTTGTTGGAGATTTTAAATTAAATGTCCATAAACATCTCAAACTTATGTCCAAAACACAACTTACTATATTTTCCCCAAACCTACCCTTCTGGTAACTTTTTCCGTTTCTGTCAGTGACACTACCATTCTTCCAATGTCCTAAGTTTGTAACCTCGGTGTTAACATACTCAATCAGGAACCTAGTAACAGTAACATAATTTTATACATATTAAATGGCTAAGAAATATATAAATATTACAATAAACTACTATAATAAGCAGTGACCACATCTGTAGCCTCAGGTGTTGCCTGCATCTCAAGACTCAGGAGCAAGCAAGTAGGAGTCCCCCTGCAAGTCCAGAGCCACTGGAAATGGTGTTGTGAAGCAGCCCTTCTCTGTTCACAGGGCCTGCTGTAGCAGAACATATATAATAAATACAGCAATTTATCTTGAAAAAGATTTACATTGTAGAAGTGGGTGTCTCAGGAGGAGTTTAGCTTTTGAGTTAGGAATTGGTACAGTTTTCGGTATTCTTGCTGTTTCTCAAGGAAGAAATCTCAGAGAAGCAAACTCAAAATTTGAGTTATGCTCAGAATGTTCCCTGATATGTCAGTTGTGTTGGAACAAATTCTAGTTTTCAAAACACTTCTTTGAAACAATGAACTTTTTTTTTTGTTTTGAAACAACTGAAGTGACCGTACTGTTAGCTCTTGATCTTGGGATAAATTTTATCCCAGTTAAAGGTTATAGTTAATAATGGTTTTTGCTTTCATAATAGCAAATAGGATTTGCCAGTCTTCAACAAGCCTGACAAAAATAATACACCATTGCCAATGGGCATAGTACATCCCCGAATTGCTACTGGGCATCCTTCATCCCTATCCATTTTTTTTTTCTTTGGTGTACTAAGTCCCTCAATTGTTGTACTAACAAAGTTCTTAGCTCTTTTACCTCGCAAGTAGCTAAGGGGAATTAGAAACAATACAAATTAATACATTAAAACAAGTTGTGGTTCTGGAAGTTATTTTATTTTCCGACTTAAAACCTCAATTATTGCTGATTTGTACTTCTAAAAAGTATAATCCAGGATAATAAATTTGATAATTTTTAATATTCTTATGGCATGTTAATAAAAATGAAAAACCTCCTCTGGTAATTTCAATGGAGGAAATTTAGTCTAACTTTTCAGTATTGGAATGAGGTTGAATATAATCTTGGTTAATTTCCAGTATTCTTTATGACTAGATTACGAAGCAATTGTGAAGCTCTCAGATGGCTTTAATGGAGCAGATCTGAGAAATGTTTGCACTGAAGCAGGTAAGATTTTTTTCAAATTGCATTATCTTCTGTTTCAGTAATTTGATAAAAGTATGAATTCTTGCAATTTATGAAACTAGAGTGGACAGGGCATTGGGTTAGAAAATGGTGGATTCCTCTACGTAAAATTTCTATAAATACTGGTTATCTATATCCTGTTTTTAGTTCTAGCATTGACTTGCTTTGTGATCCCCATGTTCAGTCTACCTGGTATTTTTGTGCCACCAATGTCTTGTTTTTAAAATAGTAATTATTTCATGAAATCATTAAGAAAATGTGACACCTTTGAGATTTCTTTTAAGTTAAATTGTGCTGTTAGAAGCTAAATAAATTGCCAGGGGGTGAGTAGCTAAGTGAAAGGCAAGTAAAGTTAGCAAGTATAAGTAGCAGAGGTAAAGGTGGGTAGTTTGAGAAGGTGGCAGGGGCAAGTGAAAAATTTTTTAAGGGTAAGATGGAGCTGAGGATGTCAGTAAGTAGCTAGGAGAAAATAAAGAATAGTTGTAAGATGGCTGCATGGTAGAACCTAGAGGAACACAAATCCCTACAAATGTATCCAAAAGTGGTGCAGAAAACCAAAAAGAAATCACTATAAACTCATCTACGACTGCACAAAGAGACTGGCACAATTCTGCAAAAAAAAAAAAGGGGGGGGGGTAAAACCCATAAGAAAAGAATAACAACACAACACGTCTAACTAGAGACTAAAGAGAAAAATGTGATTTTGCCATAAGGACTATAAGAGTACTAGAAGAAATGAAGCAAGAGATAAAAAAGATTTGAGAATAGAGGACTTGGAATATGTTACTCCAGAAGCAGTAGATGGAACCTTAGCTTAGAACCAAGAATACCTTACCCAGAAAAAGTGAGAAGAATTCTATAGGGAAATAAGGACCTTTCATTAAATAGTCTTTCCAATCATTCCTGATGAAAAGGCCGGACCTGAGTAGAAATTTTGAAATGAAGGAATCAAGAGAAATACAGAAAGTTAAGCAATACATTGATCAATTGAAAAGGACTATATGATAATGAATAGTTTACATTCTAATAGGGGAAAAAGAAACAAATGTCTCCTCAAAATCAAAGTCTTCAGGGGTCAGAGAAAGTTAAATAAGATAGGACTGGAGGTGCTTTTGTTTTGTTTTGATGGCCTTAGGAGAAAGAAATTTGAAGAATAGGGAATTGTACTGGAGAGGAAAGGAGGAACAAGGGGAGGAAATACACTATTTCACATGTGATAAAAGAATATACAAACTAGGAAGAAGGGGTTGGAGATTTGTGGTCCTCTAGGTTGTACCATGCAGTCATCTTCCAGTTATTCTTCATGGGCCTTCCCTTGAATGTCACTTTTATCTGGATAGGACAAAGGAAGTGGTGTGAACATGCAACACACATAACATGAGAGTGGAAACAAACACTATGAAGTTTGGTTTAAAAACAAACTCACCAGGGAACTAAGTGGAGACGGAGAAGGAGAAAGGAAGGTGACCAAGTGGATAAGAGAACTGAACTTGAAGTTAGGAAGACCTGAGTTGAAATCCAGTTTCAGACACTAGTTTTATGACTGTGGGCATGTCACTTAACCTTTGTCTACCCCTACCTGCTTCAGTTTCCTCATTTACTCATCTGTAAAGAGGGGGTAATAATAGCACCTACCACTGGGGGTGGTTGTGAGGATCAAGTGAAACAACATTTGTAAAGTGCTTGGCAAACCTTAAAGTGCTATAAAAATGTTAATTGTGGTGGTGGTGATGATGATAGGGCAGGATCAGTAATGGAGTGCTAAAACAAACTCCACTGTCAAAGAGTTATTCAAAAAGAAAGTAAAAAACGCTATAAAAGGTTGGGAGTTGGGGGAAGGCTAAGAGGGACAACTTAGGTGAAACAGATGGCTTCAATTACAGATTACTGGTGTTACCCATGTTTTACCACCTTTTTCTTTATAAAGGAGTGATTCAAGCTAGAAGAGGGAATGTACAAGATGTCATAGAGGGAAATACACAATTAACAGTAATAGTTATGAACAAGAATAGGAGAACATACACCTAAGATGGAAGGAGATAGAATGGATTAGAAAATAGCATCCAATAATATATATAAGAAATACACTTGAAACTGTCAACCCTGAGAACAAATGACCAAAGAGTCACAGAGATCATGTAACCACTGTTAACTCTAAAAAAAACCCAGAGAGCTCACACAGGTTATCAAAACTACAGTTCACTCTAAAAATAAAACAAAATCAAAGAGATAACAGTGGTCATAAGCAAAAGGCTTTCTTTATTCCATTGAAGGAGGGAAACTAGACACATGTGCTGGGGCCCCCCTAGAAGGAAACATACTTTAGTGTGGTCAAATCTCAGTACTTGTACCAATGGCTACATAGTGGGCTGTGGCCCTTACAATGGAGAGGTGACAGCAACAATGAAACAAGTTTGATTCATAGTAGAACTTCATGACTAGAACATGGGTACTATAGAAGTGCTTCTCTGAGTTCAGAGACCACCTGGTACTGGTGTGAAACAGTTCTGGGATTTTGCTGTGTCTGAGATCATCCAGAGGGTGAGCCGCAAAGGATTATTGTTATGTGAAGCTCAAGACACAGCTTGCTTGCTGGGCCTTAGCTCTGGAAAACAGGGTGTCTCTTAATAGTAGAAAGAGGAGTGGCCTTGGCATGGGGAGCCTGACAAAACAGGAGCATACAGGGGCAGAACAAAGATGAATTTAAAATTTAAAATTTCAGCTGAATTTAAATGGGGAGGAGGGGTAGTATTACAAGGTAACTAATCTCTCTGGCCTTCAGTTTCCTCTACTGTAAAATGAAGGAGTAGGAGTAGATGACCTCTGAGATACCTGTTCTAGCTCTATTTCTGTGACTTGTGGTCATATAGCTTTTAAGTGTCAGATCCAGGATTGAAACCCAGTTCTCCTGACTACTAGCCTAACACTTTTTTTCACTGTACTATATATGTAGGGTTAATTTCATTTTAGTTGCTCAGCTCTAGTACTTCACCAAATTTTGCTTATCATAAACATATGCACAAATAGGAAACATTGTATTTTTCTTCTTATGGAAAAAACTTGAAGAAGAGAGGGAAGCATTGTTTATATCATGGTGATTTAAAATAAAAACTGCAGATAACAAGAGGTACAAGAATCTGAGGTTGATTAAAATGTGGCATTGTGAATTAATGAGCCATAAGTCTATGAACGTAATAAATTACAAACAAAATGCTTGATTTTGATATGAAAATAATTGTGTTTAAATTATGATCATTCATAGTAAATGAAGTATTAATTAAATCCCCAAATCTAGGAAATAACATAATCTAATACTTTTAGTTTCTTCGCTCAAAAATTTGTAACAGGGTGTGCTAACAAATAGAATTGGTTTGAGTTTTACCTTGTAAAGTTTAAGATAATCAACTAAATTGCCTTTAGGAAGTCAGCCACAGGAAGATACACTGAAGATGCTAGACAGTTCACCAACTATGTAATTAGTCCCAGAATAATGCCAAAGCCTTTAGGAGTAGGAAAAGATGACCTTTTTTTTTTTTAATTAAAAGAAATAAAATGGACATTGGAAATGAAATAAGATTTAGCACTCTTAGCCTGTAAATAAATTCAGGCTATAGTCAGTACTTGGAGCAGTAAAATATTTTAGAAACATGGAATATTACTCCTAGTTCTTTCACTACACAGGTGTATGACCTTAATTTGGCAAATCATCATAGTTAGCTTGCCTGTTGGTAATCCAGTTGATCATTTGAGCATTCATAAGGAAAAATGCAAATATTTCTTGGCCAGTACTAGATTCTGTAAAAATATTGGCACTACATTTCCCAGCTGACAAATGTTTGTAAAAGGATATGAACAGGAAATTTTCAAAGGAAAAAATTAAGGCTCCCAATAGCTATATGAAAAAAAATGTTTTAAATCATTGAAAATTAGAGAAATACAAACTAAAACAACTCTGAGGTTCTACATCAGACCATCAATGCTGCAGGTGCTATAGAAAAACAAGTACATTTATGTACTGTTGATTGAGCTGTGGTCCAGCCGTTCTGGAAAAGTTTGGAACTACGGCACAAAAACTGCAGATTTTTTGACCCAGTTATACCACTATTAAGTCTATACCCTGAAGAGAACGAAGAAGGGAAAAGACTCATATGTATACAAAAATATTTGTAATATCTCCTTTTGCAGTGGAAAAGAATTGGAAATTCAGGAGGGTACCCATTAATTGAGAAATGGCTGAACAAATTATAGTATATGAATGGGACAGAATACATCGTGCTGAAAGAAATGATAAAGGGGAGATGGGAAACTTGGGAAGACTTGTATGAACTGATGGAGAATAATTTATACAATAACAACAGTATTATAAAGACAACTTTGAAAGTTAGGAATGCCTATCAACACAATTACCATCCATGATTCCAGGGGATTCTTGATTAAATGTGCTACCCACTTCTTAATAGAGAGGTGGTGGACTCAGTATAGATTGAGACTTTTTTTTGTCAAGATCTATGTGGCAGTTTGTTTCACTTGATGTTTATAAAAAGAGTTTGGAGGGGTTTTCCCCCTTTTTCGGTGGGAAGAGAGGAGAAAAGGTAGACTTTCTGTGATTGGAAAAAATACTTCATTTTTTAATATGTTGGCATTTGATGACAAAAAGTAAATATAAAAAATGAAATATCTTAATAAATAGCTGAATTGTTAATTATGTTACTTTATTCTTCACAGGTATGTTTGCAATTCGTGCTGATCATGATTTTGTAGTACAGGAAGATTTCATGAAAGCAGTCAGAAAAGTGGCTGATTCTAAGAAGTTGGAATCTAAACTAGACTATAAACCTGTCTAACTTATACTTCCTAAAAGACATTAGCATAATAAAAAAATAAAGTTGAGGAAAATAATGTATTATTGGATATGATCTCATTGAAAGCATATTTCATATAAAGTAATGATTCTTTAATTCTATGTACAGTACTGGCACAAAAGACCATATATTATTGTCAGTGTTGCATATATAGCAGCAAATTAAATGAGATGAGTTGGATAAGAATTTTTCAAATAGTTTGTGGGCAATTTGTAAAATAATGAGATGACTTGAGGAATCAGTTTTAAAAGAGCATTTCTTAAATGACATTTTATATTATTTTACTTGTTTTCTTCATCCCAAAGAGTTGAATAAAATTTGTTTGATTCAGTCCTCTTAACATAGTAGCCTTGGCTGAGAGTACATTCATCATAGTTTTTTGCAATCTTTGGTAAGTTTTATATGACAGCCCAAATCAGTGACTCTTGAATTTGAGAGATTTAAAAGTTGGTTTTAAAGCAAAATGTACTGTCAGTAATCATGGATTCTCATTTACATTATAATGCATTACTGTGCCTCTCAAATCAACTTGTGTATGTAGTGTATCCTTCCATGAAAAAAAAAGTTTTTAAATTAACCTTGCCTGAATTGGGGGAAATTTTTTTTTATCCCCATCAAGATTGAAAGTATTGGGCTTTTGTTTTTGTTTTTAGTAATTATTAAACTATGGAAGAATTTAGTACTTTGATTGTACCTGAATACAACCTGTTAATGGAGCACACCTTAATATGTTTAGGGAATACTCCTAACTGTTGACCCAAAAAGACTGTGCACAAATCTTCCCATGATAAGACAGTAAAGGCTATAAGGAAGTATGTCACTTGATACTGATTGAAAATGCTGAGGATGAAAAAAAAATTAATGATAGTTTTAGTTTGATAATTAGTTTAACATCATTTGCTCAAAACTGCAGTTTTATTAAAACTAAATCATCCTTCAAACAGCGGAGTATCTTGTGCCCTTTTTTAAAAAAAAACTCTCATGTTGGACTGTATGACTTCTAAAGATCCCTTACAGCTCTTAATCTATGATCCTATGATCACAGCTTCCACATACAAAGAGTGGTAGAAAGAGGAGTGGATGGAAAATAAACTTACACTGCAAGACTTAATAGTATTTAACATACATTTCATAAAGCAAATGTTTGTAATCCCAATTCTGTATTAACGGTAATTCATTTAATTAAAATGAATACTTGTGAGATGGCGGCTGGGAAGCAGAGACTGGCATGAGCTCCCCACCAAGTTCCTCCAAAAACCTATAAAACAATGGCTCTGAACCAATTCTAGAGCTGCAGAACCCACAAAGTGGCAGAGGGAAGCAGGGCCCCACCCCAG
>JAQQSZ010015268.1:0-11318 GCA_028646595.1 Phalanger gymnotis
CTAGAGCATACTATACCTCACGAGCAGATAACGAGAAAGGGAGGGAGTGGTTGTCCAGAATGTGCCCTTAGATGGGCATTAAGTTTAAAAGAAGACACAGAGTGTGGGAAAAGTAAAGATCAGGAAGGCACAAATGCCATAGCAGCCTTGGCTGCTTCCCCCAGTGCCCAGCGTAGGAACGAATGAATAAATATTTGTTAAGCACTGACTATATGCAAAGCGACGATGATACAGGTAGAAAAGCAAGCCTCCCTGCTCTCAAAGAGTTCATGTTCTAATGTGCTGACCACAAAAAGAGCTTTCTGCAGCCAGTCAGATGGAAAGGTCCCTTGGTCCTCGTGGGGCAGCAGCAAAGTGGATGGTGAGGCTTATTTAATGTGGCTTTCACTGGTAAAATCATACCTTTTTCTGATTTTGAACAATCTGACACCACCACACCCTATAGTGTTGAGAACTTTCTCCCCCCAGCCTCTAGTGACTGTAGCTGTTGAGGAGGCCAAGGCTGGCTGCATCTCCGCAGGGATCGTTCCCCTTCCTCCACGATGAATGTGAACATCAGGCTGGAGACAGAGCTGATGGTCTGGGGCAGGGGCAGGGGAGGGGGGACACTACTGCTCTTCCCAAGACGCTCAGGTTCAGGTCCTTGGCTCCCTCTCCAGAGTCTCAGGGGAGGTTGTGGTCAAAGTGGTGGCATTCATCTGACTTGCATGGCATAACCCTTGCTGCTTCAGGCATACGCTAGGTGCTTAACAAAGGTTTATTTAATTAACCTGACTGAATGAATACCATGAATAGAAATACCGCATAATTGTGTTTAGAAGTTTGACAGGCCTTTAGAAACCATCGAGTCCAACCTCACACCTGAAGTAATTCCTGGACAAGCTAAGCGGCTCTCTCATTAACTATTGATGCATTAGTCCATTGTTTGGCTATGCCATTGACCACACAGGTCGTTCTTTCCTACTGATCAGAAAATCTATGATTCCCTGCCAAATATGTAGGGGGACCCAGGCAGCAGGGATTTCTCCATCAGAAAAATGGCTGATCACAGACTCTAAAAGAGTGACTGTTTCCTTCTTTTCATTTGTAGGCTCAGAACACAACACAGTGCTAGGCACATAGTAGATGACTGTTCATTATTTGTGGTGGTGAGCACAAAGTCACTGGGAGGATTTGAACTCAGTGCAATGACCCTTCATAAGCAAAGGGATTAGTTCTGGGAACCTTCTTTTTGCTTCCCCATCAAGGAAAAGAAGCTGGGTACAATAGAAAGAACATGGGATTCTGGGTCAGAGTAGCTGGCCTTGAATCCTGAATCTGGCTCTTACTACATGTATAAGTATGTACAATGCATTTGATCTCCGTAGGTCTTGGCTTCCCTTCTGTAAAGTAAGAGGGCTGGACCATCTGACCTGTGATGGTCCCTTCCGGATCTGTGTCACACCGGTCCCTGGATAGCCTGCCCATGGTGGGAATGAACTCAGATGCACATGGGTTAAATCATTCAACATTGAGAAGGCAAGACTCTTGTGTTTGGCTTAGGGCCGGATGGGTTTTGTCTCTGGGACTCCTGCTCTACTGTAATTCACACTGACAACAACTGTAGAGTATGTTAATGTTTACAGCAGAGTCACCGAGTGGAGACAGTGATGTCAAAAAAGAAAAAAAAAACAACAAAACACTGAAAACGAAAATAAATGCAATAATCATTGGTCTCTCTCGGGGGCTGGGGCTCAACCGAGTTAGCAGATGATCTCTCTAATCGCAAATTTACAATTCACTGTAGGTTGATATTAGAAGCATCATCATTAAGGGTTGGAAGAACCTTCAAAGGCAACTAAACCAGGTGGTACAGTAGAGAGAGTGCTGGACATGGAATCGGAAAGGTCCGAGTTCAAATCCCACCTCTGACATTTAGTACCTCGGTGACCCTGGACAAGCCCCTTAACCTCTGCCTTCTGCAGTATTCTCATCCATAAAATGGGGACAACAATAGCACCTGACTCCAAGGATCAAATGAAATAATATTTGTAAAGCGCTATGCAAACCTTGAAGGGCTAATAAATGTTAGCTATCATTATTATCATTGTTATTATACAAATGTATTTAAAAAACAGTAACAATCAGCCTTGAGAACAAATTTAAAACACAAACACAATTTATCATTTTGCCAGTCTAGGATAACAGCTCCTAACAATAGTGGCACCTATAGTATGAAATTTTTAAATTGGGCTAAGAACAGAAGTGACTAAATTAAGGGTTTGGGGCTATTTTTTACCATGAAAAGAGTGCTGGGCTCAGAGCGAGAGCACCTAAGCTCGGATCTGGTCTGTCACTGACCACCTGTTCTGAGAAAGTCACTGCTTCTCTCTCATCCTCAGTTTCTTCATCTGTAAAATGAGAGAGCTGGACCAGGTGCCTTCGGGGTCTCTTTAGCTCTATATCTGTGAGCTGTAAGTTGTTATCTACTAATTTGCTGAAAAACGTTAGCAAGTCCAGGAAGGTCAATATTATTGGTGTTCTGCCTAGAACATCTGGACTGATAAAAGACGACACAAGAATGAAGAAAGGAAACTGCGTCCCCATGGGAACACAAACCCCAGAACACGGCCTAGTGTTAATAAGAATGCCCTAGATTCTCTTGAAAAGGAGAAAACAGAGCCAACTGCATTTCTATGGCTGTGTAGGGGTGTGCGTGCGTGTGCGCATGTGCGTGTGTGTGTGTGTGTATGTGTGTATACACTCATACACCACGCACATACACAAAGGCAGTCCCCAGTTTAGGAATAAGTTGTATTCTAAATGTTTGTTTGTAAATGGGCTATTGTGAACTTGGAATGTATTTTTCCATAGAAACCACATTATAACTGGTTGCTAGGTTGCCAAGCTCACCCTTAAAAGCCTAGTTAGCACGCGATGCAGCCAAACCACACAACTTCTAGCTGGGGGTTTCAGAGAGGCATCAACAAGCCCATATTTGAGCAATCTAATGATCAGGCTCTCCTCTGTTCTCACATATCTCCATTTTCCTGCAGTGTATGATACCAGCGAGCACCCTTCTTTCCTGAAGCTCTCTTCTTTCTTGTTTTCCATGACATCGACCTTCCCGGTCCCACCTACCCACCCCCACTTCTCTGTCTCCACTTGCCATCCTCAACATGTAGGCAACTTCTCAATGCTACCCTTGGCCCTCTTCTCTTTCCTCTACCCTCTCTCTCAGTGACAGCCTCTGTCTTTCCCCCAGTTAGGGAGCTCTCAGGTAACATCTCATTCCATTTCTCCTGAGGAATTGCTCCTTTGCAATGAGTTTCAGTCTGCTCAAATCCACATTGGCAACCCCTGGAACGATGAACCAATCATTTCATTAAGGGTTTGCTATGCACCATACACTGAGGATACAAACTTAAAAGAAAAAGTCCCTGCCCTCACGGAAGTCTATAATCTAGAATATGAGAACTGGGAGGAAGGGAAGTATACACTCAGTTGTTCTACGTTTAGGAACTATTTTAACAAACAAATTAAATTGTAAATCAGATCGACTATGTGGCACAGATGAATAAGGTTGGGGCAGGAGGAATCCAATAGGGTTAGAAAGATGATTAATTTGGTAGCCACATTTTAGGAGCCACAGTGTCAATCCAGAACTTGGCCAGCCAAAGGCCAGGTCAAGGGAGGTTTGGGAAGATAGGAAGCCCACCGTTAGACTCAGGTTCAGCCATATTTCATTAACACTTAATATTCATTCAGTAGGCATTTATTGACCACCTTCTATAAACAATATGTGCTGTTGAGTGGCTAGAGGGCTGGCCCCATATCCTGTCCATATCCTGACTCTCACATGTGGTGGCTGTGTGACCTAGACAAGCATTTAGCTTCTCCAGTACCACAAGGACAAAAATTACAATAAAAAATTTTAAAGTCCCTGCTCTCAAGACTCAAGACCTTCCATTCTCACAAAGAGGAGAGTGGGGCGGGGGGTAGGAGTGGGCAAGGAACAAGAGGGAGGTTTTGTTGGGGGTCGGAGGGAGAAGGGGAAGTAATAATAATACACACATAAACAAATAAATAAATGAACAACTAAATGCAAAATGTTAAAAGTATATCTCAAGGGCAGGGGAAAAAAGAAATTTACATGCTATCTTACGTATTTGAAAAGAATAGCAAGTTGTATACGATAGATTTGCAGTTTCATGTGTAGTCTTTATTATACCGTGTTATGAAAATACTTGCTTTATTCCATAATTTAAAAATAAAATACATTTTTAAAAGTATATGAAAAAGTAATTTGGAGAGGGAGCCACTAACAAGGAGAAGGATAAGAAAGGACTAATTACTATCTTCAACGAGCCTTGAAGGGAACTAGGGATTCCAAAAAGTTGAGGCAAAGAGGAAGAGCATTCCAGGCATGGGACGGGTCATTACCAAAGGTAGAAGGTCACACAGAGAGAAGGATGAGCAGGCCGCTTTGATCAGAGTGTAGGTCACTGTGGGAGGGAATCATACGAAAGCATCCTGGAATAGTCGGTAAGCCCAGATTGGGAAAGGTTTTAAGGGCCAGAGGAGGTTATATCTTATCACTGGAGGTCACAGGGAGGGGTCTGAAATAGCATGGGCACGCTCAGGGCTGAGGTGTACCACATTCATAGCTATCTGTGTATGGGACAAACCACAGATGAGAGAGACTGGAAGCAGGGAGACCAATTAGGAAGTTATTGCTGCAGTCCAGGCCAGAGGTGACAGGGGTACAGACTCCTGAAAGTGCACATAAGTGAGAAGGGAGGGATTTCACAGGGGTGAGAATCAACAGTTTGTCAACTTCGTAGCTATGGGCCAAGTGGTGGGGCAAGAGGAAGAGGATACCTGTGAAGCTGAGAATCGGAAAGGACTGGGTGTCTTGGAACATGGGGCCATATAGCCCATCCCCCTGCTTTTACAGATTACTAAACTGAGGCCCAGGGTGTTTAAGTGATTTATCCAGGGTCACACAGGTATAAAGTGACAAAAGTGGGATTTGAACCTGAGTCCTCTGACTGCTCTTTCAAATATACCATGCTGCCACAAGTTTGGAGGGGGATAACCATTTTTTTTATTTTTTTCTTTTTTCTCCCTACATTTTAATACAGGTAGAACATTGAATGATTCCTTCACAGCCAAACCAGGAGGCAGGGACTATTTAAGTTTCTCTGCCTTCTCTTTGTCTGTGATGACCAATGTGTACGGGTACCTGCTGCATCGAACTTTAAACTTCACATTGTCCTTGTTTTTCTTGATCTTGACAGATTTGGCATCTTTTCTCCCGGCTGTGAGCAGGAAGTCTTTTATTTCCTCGATTTTTCGGGGCATGGCGGCAGCGGCGGGACGAGGGGCGGTGTGTGGCCCGAGAGGTCGCGCAACTGCCAAGTGGCCGAGGAAGACGAAAAAGCGATAACCATTTTTTATACACTCTCCATGGCCCAGTTTATATGGATGACCTTTCCTTAAGCAGTAGAGCTACCCCCCCACCCCGCCAAACCACATAGAGCTTGAATCCAAAGAAGGTGGAAGAGACATTCCTCACAATCTGAATAAATTCTGAATCTGACATGCTGTTGCCACAGGCATGGGGCCCATCAGCCTCTCATCCGGAGGGATTTGGAGACGCCCCCAGAAGCTGCAAGGCTTGAACTTCACAAGCAGCCTGGCAGCTCCCTCTATCTGCTAAGATGGGAGGTAGGTGAAGGCAAGGACTCAGCTCATTTGCATTCTTAGAAAGAACTGGTCCCTCCTCCCATCCCAGCAACAGGCCCTTTGCTAACAACCCAGTCCCCAAATGAAAATCGACTACAAAGACCCCGGGACCGAACAGTGCATGAAAGTCACAGCTTCAGAAGGGCAAGAGATGGAAGGTTAGAGGAAAGGATAGAAAGGGACCTGGAAAGGTGGCTGGGAAGCCCCTTTTGGGCCATTATTATCTGGGTCACCAGGGTCAAGCCACAGCCACACTCTCCCTGGGACTCAGTGCCTTTATCCACGAAATGGGAATATAACCCATAGATTTACTTCCACCACAGGGTTGCTATGAGGCTTAAATGAGATACTTCAGGTAAAAGTGCTTTGCAAATCTTAAAGCATAACATAAATGTTGGCTGTTATGAGACAGATAGAAAAAAAAGGAGAAAGAGAAGGGGAGGAAGAGAGAGAGGGAGGGAGGAAGGGGGAGAGAGGGAGAGAGGGAAAGAAGGAGAGAGGGAGAGAGGGAAAGAAGGAGAGAGGGAGAGGGAGAGGGGGAAAGAGAGAGAGAGAATTTTTTGAGTCTTCTCTGTGCCAGGTGCTATGCTAAGAGAATGGCATGAATAAGCACATGAGGAAGATGGTCTCTACCCTCAAGCTGCTCATATCAGGAGGAAACTAGGGAAAGACAAAGCAAAAAGCTAACCAATAAGAGCTGAGGAAGCCAGGGATATAAAGAATATTATGATTTCTAGGAAATGAATCCAAGGTTTGCCAAGGGGGTCCCTGTATCAGGGATACAGCACGATACAGTGAAGAGAATAATTTGGAACTCTGTCCAAAGGGCTATAAATATATGCATACCCTTTGCCCCAGCAATACCACTTCTAGGGCTTATCCCAAAGAGATCATAACAAAGGGAAAAGGAGCCACATGTACAAAAATATTTATAGCAGCTCTTTCTATGGTGGCCAAGAACTGGAAATTGAGGGGATGTCCATCAGTTGGAGAATGGCTGAACAAGTTGTGGTATATAAATATAATAGAATACTATTGTGCTATAAGAAATGATGAACAGGGAGACTTCAGAAAAACCTGGAAAGACTTATATAAACTGATGCTGAGTGAAGTGAGCAGAAACAGGAGAACATTGTGCACAGTAATAGTCACAGTGTGTGATGACTGATTTTGATAGATTTAGCCCTTCTCAGCAAATGCAGGACCTAAAATAATTCCAAAGCGCTCATGATGGAAAATGCCGTCCACATCCAGAGAAATAACTGTGGAGTCAGTGCAGAGCAAAGCAGACTATTTTCTCTTTTGTTTTGTTTTGTTTTGTTTCCTTTCTCATGGTTTCTCTCATCCGTTATAATTCTTTTATGCAACATGACCAATGTGAAGATGTATTTAATAGGAATGTACATGTAGAACTCATATCAGATTGCAGGCATCCTTGGGGAGGGAGAGGGAGAAAATTTAAAGCTTATAGAAGTGAATGTTGAAAACTAAAAATAAATTAATTAATATTTTAAAAAGAAGAATACCAGCTCTAGAGTTAGAGAACTTAGGCTCAAGCCCACCTGACTCTGCTACCTGGGTGACCTTGAGTAAGTCATTCCCTCACTCTGAGTCTCAATGTCCTCTGTCAAAGGGGTTAGGGATTGGACTAGATTACCTCAAAGGTCCCTTCCCTATGACCTCACTGCACACCGAGAACTACTTCGTTCGGTCATTTCAATCATTTGGACTCTTTGTGACCTTGTGCCATCTCCTTCTTCAGCTCATTTTACAGATGATGAAACTGAAGCAAACTGGGTAAAGTGACTTGCCCAGGGTCACACAACTAGTAAGTATCTGAGGTCACATTTGAATTCAGGCCCTGCACTCTATCCACTGCACCACCTAGCCGCCCCACCAAGAACTATCCTCATCATCAAATATGGAGGATTCTTCCAGGGCAACTTGGCAGTAGCTACACCTACAGTTCAGGCCGCTAGGGGGTGCCATAGTGCACAGAGCTCTGGGTCTAGAGTTAGGAAGACCTGAGTTCAAATTTGACCTCAGACACTTCCTGCTACGTGATGTTTGGTAAATCGATCTCTCTTTGTCTCAATTTTCTCTACTTGCAAATGGGGATAACTACATCTACTTCCCAGGGGTGTTGTGAAGATCGATGAGGTGGTATTTTTAAAGCACTTAACGAGGTGTTTGGCACATAGTAAGTGCTACAAAAATGCTGGCATTATAATGTTATTATTTCAGTTGTCTTTTTTTTTTTGAAGGCAACGTAAGCAGGAAATGAAACACAGTTGGGAATGGGAGAGGATCCATGCAGACAACGCCAGTACACAGGCTGTTACTCTATGCAATGAGTGCAGCAGTTTTTTCTATAATATCAAGCACATGTTTATAATCATAAATTGCCTGGAAAGTAGATCAACGCCCTGGACTCTTCCCCTTCCAAAAGGCCATATGTCATGCTGGAAAGTTGAGACTGATCAGGGCTGATGTAAGGGGAGAGGGGAGGGGCTTGTGGAAAAGGAATTCACAAAGGACAGGGAAGAAATGCAATCCACTTCCCTCTAAGCCCCTTCATAAATCTTGATGCTCTTTCCAATGAGATCTAGGAAAATCACAGTTTCACTTCAGGACAAGATGCTCATTTACCCAAGTTCAAACCCTAAGAAAAATTACAGTGGAAAAAAATTATTTCCAATTGATTTATAGTGAAATTGAGAGAAGTAGACGCTCTGGACCAATCACCTGCCTTTTCAATGTCTTCCCATCTCCCCCTGCTAACCCAGTAAAAGCTTGGCTCCAAGTGGCTCCTGTAATTTGAGTACCAAAATACAAGGCATTAATACTGGCAACATATCATTAATCATTTCGGCTACCTCACAACAGAGGCCGCAGAAATGGACTGCAGGTAGGGATGAGCAAATAAATTAGTCACTGATCTCTATTTGGGGAATGGAGCAAAGCTGCTCACTCCTCATGGGCTGGGATGGAGTCAAGCCTACAAAAGCAAGTTCCTTACTGGAAGAATGGGGTAGATTATCAGGAGCCAAACCAGCTCACCTGAACAACAGAAGCAGCTGATAAGGACGACTCAACCCTTCTTCCAGAAGGGCAAGCTGATAGAGACCCACGGCAACCAGACAACATTCCTATGATCTGACTATCAGGATTATATAGTGTCCCAAAACATTAGTGCAGTTGTGAACTGGTTTGAAACTAAATCAAGACTTTTGGGACAGTCCATATGTGTATCATCAGATGTAAGGGCAAATTATCAGCAGATTCTGTTCAAAGGACTTCATGAATCTGCAGCATATTACATGCAGATGTTAGGTCAGGTGGGATATGTAGTAAGGTGGAAGGCAGAGTTGGAGTCATAGGATCTGGGAGTGACCTAGAAAATGGTGGGTGGAGCCATATGCTGAATGTTTTGAATGTCAAACTAAAGAACTTTAAATAATAGAAAACTATTAAAGGATCTTATTTAGAGGGGAGACAGACTGGCATAGACCTTGACTTTTGTGGACCCCCATTTCCTCATCTATAGAAGGAGGGGGGTAGGCATGATGAGCCCTCCATATCTCTCTTTCTCATCTGGATCTCTGCTGTCTTCTGAATGCCAGATTCAAACAATACCTCCTCTGGAAAGCCTTCCCAACCTCCCCTATTGGTAATGACCTTCCTCCTTGAACCCTACATGATTTTTTTTGTTTTGCATGTCTCTGGTATGCTTAACAAGGCAAGTCAGCATTGGGTATTATTGTCATGATTATTTATAATTATTGTTATATAATTGTTATCTCTGTGTGTGTGTGCATGTGTGAATTGCCATACTAGACTATAAGCACCATGAAGTGAGCCACTATTTGGCTAATCCAGACTTCGTATCTTCTCCAGCACACAGTGTTGCACACACAGCAGGAACTTGATAAATGTTTGTTGAATTAGATAGAAGAGTAAGAAAGTTCATCTCAGAGCTTCCCACTAGCCATCCCTCACAGGCATCACTCGCAGGCAGCATCCCGAGCAGCTGATGGTCCTTTTCCTGCTGAGATGCAGCACTGGGCCTGAATCAGGAAAAGAGCTTCAATCCACCCCAATCTGCCAGCGAGATTCACAGTTTGGTTACCAGGGGCAACCTGGTGACCGCTTAACTTGAGCTCTCCTCTGCCCAGCGCTGACCGCACCTCCTCCAGGGACAAGACACTGCACTGCCTCAGAAAAGACACAGACATAAACACGAGACAAGCTACAAAGGCCAAGGTCAAATGAGGAAATGGGCCGTCAATCAGCACAGTCCCTAACTATCATTTGGTCTGGGCAAGATGGCTTTCCTCCTAGAGAAGGAAGCCTGATTTGGGCTTTTAAAGATGGCCACAGGGGTCCTCGTCTGTGGTGAGGAAGGCATCCCAGAGATGTGGGGGAGGATGATACAAGAATCCATGTCAAGGACTCCCGGTGTAGCAGTGGGCAGTGTTTATGCAGCAATTCCAGTCTTGCGAAGCAATTTACAAACACCATCTTGTTTGATCCTCATGACAATCCTGGAAAGCAGGTGCTTTTATTACCCTCATTTTTATGGGTGAGAAAACTGAGGCAAACAGAGGTTAAGTGATCTATGCAGAATCACACAATTAGCGAGTGTCTGAGGCAGTCTTTGAACTCGCGTCTTCCTGATTCCAAGTCCAGTGCTCTTACCTACTGGACCACCTAACTGTCTCATGTAATATGTACGGAACAGCAATCTGTACAGAACAAGCTACAGCGGTGTAGCCTAAGAGCACACTGCTCTGAAATACAGAACCCTGGGTTCAAATTCCTTTCTGTTGTGCCACTTTCTGTGTGTGAACTTGGCCAGCTATGTACCTCAGTTTCTTCACCTGTAAAATTAGTGGATTAGTTTCTGCGGTAGCAAAGAACTAGAAACAAAATGAGTGCTCATCGGTGAGCTGAACAAATTAAGACTTTTGACTACAGTAGAGTATTACTGGACTACAAGAAACAATATGAGAAATTCAAAGGAACACAGGACAACTTGTGTAAATTGATGCAGATTTCAATAAACAGAAGCAGAAGAACAATATACGCAATCGATCAATGAGTATTTATCAGGTGCCTACTATGTGCAGGGTGTAAGGAATAGAAAGACAAAAATGAAGCCATCACTGCCTTCAAGGAGATTACATTCTACCCGGGAAATGAAAATAGCATTAATACAAAGAATGCTAAGTAATTACAATGATGGTTAATAATAAATGCACCTCCTTCCCTTCCTTAGGTAGGTAAGGGTGCGGCTAAGGGGCAGACATAGATACAGAACAGTGTATTCACTGTCAGGCACAGGTGCTGTTTTGGCTGCTTTTAACTGTTTTTCTTTTTTCAAAAAAGCAAAGTCTTGATGACTGTGAAGTCATGAAAAATGACTAAAAAGCATACATTTTGAACTCAACCAGCAATTTCAGCGCCACTGGGAAAAGTCAGTGAGGAAACTTCTACCAATGTAAATCAGGTCAGCACCTGTTCCACAACTTCAAGTCACAGAGGGCCCAAAATATTATTTTATTTTTTTTAAATGGAGAAGGAAGGAGAGA
>JAQQSZ010015269.1:0-11318 GCA_028646595.1 Phalanger gymnotis
CTCTGCCACTTTGTGGGTTCTGCAGCTCTAGAATTGGTTCAGAGCCATTGTTTTATAGGTTTTTGGAGGAACTTGGTGGGGAGCTCAAGCCAGTCACTGCTTCCCAGCCGCCATCTTGGCTCCGCCCCCATGACTGGGGCTTTTAATGCCCTTAGATGATAGGGAAGTTGCATCAGAGAAGTGAGGACCAACCAGGTTTCTGGGAAGCTTTGTCTTCTTTTCAGTAACATCAATCCATTGTCTGGGGGAAGGAAAGAAGCTTTGTCAGGGAAATGCTGGTCCCTCACAGTAATAACTCACAGTAATAGTGGAATAGTGGAATGAAAATTCCAACTCATTTGCTCCCCCATACTGTAGTTTTAAGTCCCATTTTTGCTATGCATTAGTCTCTAATCCTTCCAAAAGGCTAGTTATGTTCAAGAACTCACTTCCTCTAAATGAGAAGTTAGGTGCCCAAATGCTTAAACTTTAGATTTATAGAAAGGCAACCTCTAAGGCTGATGCTTCTCAAGAAAGTCCCCTTCTCTACCTGAAAGGCTGTATTCTTGGATCATGCTTCTTGGGAAATCTCATTTCCTCTATCCAGGAGGCTAGAGACTTGAAGAAGATGTGGTCTTCTCTCCTTGGCTAGAGCCAGAAATTTTCCTATTTGAGAATTTGATCTAAAGGATACATAGCTATTTTACCCTGGGCCAAAATAAACATTAATAGTTCTTTGGCTACAGGTATGATGGAAGTGAAGAAAATCCTCTCTAGAACCCAGGACTGTTTCTACCTCTGCTTTGCTCTTAGGCTCTTATAGACAATGCGAAATAGAGCAAAAAGGTAACCAAGTCTATAAAAGAAGGCTTGATTTATGGGCCAGCACAAAAGGTGGCTCGTCTTAGAAGAGTATATTCCAAAACAATGAGAGTTGACCAGTTCTTCTGGAGGCAGCTTGAGTAACTGACACTTAATTGAGAATTGTCCTCAGGATTCTAAATGAGATACCGATGGGTATTCCCATGCCTTCCTTTGGGAGATGCTCTCAAAGTCCCAAATATTGACCTCCCTGCTAGCTGATTAGGTTCCTACAGTCAAGTAGTTGACTCCTACCCATATGCCTAAGTTGATAAATCTTATGAGACATATTATACGGGATGACAGAGTCAGGTGAATTATTGCTTCTACCTCCATATTAAAAAAATGTTTGCCATCCAGCTTGGAGGTACCAGTAGCCTGGGTACTAGTCCTAATACTTATACTAAATTGCCATACAACTTGAGGAAAGACATTTTATTTCTTTGGACCTCATTTTCTTTTTTCATTAAATGAGGAGCTTGTAATAGATTATTTCTACCATTCCTTCTATTTTTAAGATTCTAGGAGTTCAAACTCTTCTGGCTTTTTAGTTGTGTGCTTAATTTATTATTCTATTCTTTTCTTTTTTGTTGATGCAAAGGATTAAAGATATAAATTTTCTCTTCAAGGCTGCTTTGGCTACAGCACAGAAGCTTTGGTTTGTTGTCTCATTGTTGTGATTTTCTTTGATGAAATTTTCTATTGTTTCTATGATTTGTTCTTTGACCCACAAATTCTTTAAGATTAAATTATTTAGTCTTCAATTAAGTTTAATCCTTTTTTTCCAAAAGCCCTTTATTGAATACAAATTTTCATTGCATTGTGGTCAGCAAAGGATGTATTTAATATTTCTACTTTTCTGCACTTATTAGTGAGGTTTATATGCTCTACTACATAGTCAATTTTGCTAAAGAAACTATTACCAATTGAAATCATGTACACTCTTTTCTGTTCCCATTCAGTAGCTGCCAGAAATACATCATAACCAACTTTTCTAAAATTCTATTCAGGTCTTTAACATCTTTGTTCCTGATTAGATTTCTCTAGGTCTAAGAGGACTTCATTGTGCTTCTCCATTATTACAGTTTTACTGTTTGTTTTTCTTCATAATTTGATTAGCTTCTCATTTAAGTATTTAATTGCCATGCCATTTGATTCATACATATTAAGTATTTCTATTAACTCATTGTCTATGGTGCTTTTAAACATAACATAGCTTCCCTGTTTATCTTTTTAAATGCAGGCTACTTTTATTGTTGCTTTGTCTGAAATCATGATTGCTAACTGGCCTCACACATACATACAATCTTTTTAGTTCAGCTGAAATATAATAAACTTTTCTCTAGCCTTTATTTTAATTCTATGTGAATCATTCTGTTTCAAGTGTTTTTCATGTAAACAACATATTGTTGGATTCTGCTTTCTAATCCAGTCTGTTATTGTCCTCCACTTTTTGGAGGAGTTACTCTCAATTGCATATATAGATTTGATCATTAACATTTTAGTTCCCTCTGTCCTATTCCCTTATACTTTCATCTTTCTTGTTCTCATTACAAAGAAGATATTGAAAGACAAAGAGTATGACCTATACTAGGATTCATATTTGATGCAATCTGCATTCATTCAATCACTTCACTACTTTTCCCGTAGCCCAATTTCTGATCAGTTTCTTATTTCTTTCTTTCACTGTATCCCTCCCCAGATTATCCTCCATCCTTTGAAAATGAAATTTGTTTTGTTTATGATTGATCTTTCCCTAACTCTACCCTTAATATTCCTCTCTACTCTCCCTGTCCTTACTTGATTCCTTGTGGAGTTTAATACATTTCTACATTAACTCTCTGTGGGTGTGGGTGTGGGTATGGGAGGAGTGTGTTCAACCCTCCTTTTTCTACTTCAGATCAAAGCGAAGTCCACCCATAGGCCTCTTTCCCCCACCACTTCATTTATGTTTGCATAGTCTTCTTGTTAATCTATATTGTGTAAGATACTAAGTTCTACACCTTTACCTCTTTTTTTCTCTATAACATTCCTTTTTCTTGTCCTTTTCTTTATCCCCTACAGAACAGTAAAAGATCACAAAAATGTTTCAAGGCTTTCTGCTGTATTTATTATCTCTGTGAGCCATTGAAAACAATAGGATTCTAAGTTGACACATTTTTCTCATTATTGTAATATAAACACTTCATCATTGTATAGGAAATGAAAGCTCATTGCCGAAATGTATTCACTTTTTTATGATTCTCTTGATTCCTATGCTTGCAATTCAAAATATCTAGTCAACTTTGCTCTCTTTATTGAGAATATTTGAAAGTCCTCTATTTCATTAAAAATTCATTTTTCCTTAATAAGGTTGTACTCAGATGTACCAGGTAGATCATTTTTGATTGCATCTTTTTTTTTTTTGCTTTCTGGAATATCACATTCCAAGCTCTCCTCTTCTTTACAGTGGTAGCTGGCAGATCTTATGGACTTATGACTGTGACTACTTGGATGTTAACTCTCTGTTTCTGGATAATTGACATAGTTTTTTGTTTGTTTGTTTTGTTTTGTTTTGTTTTACCTGCAAGCTCTATATTTTTGGCTATGATATTCCCAAAAGTTTTTATTCATTTTGTTGTTATTCTTTTTTCAGGAGATGGCTTGTGGATATCTGTTCTTATCAATTTCCTTTCTGGGTCAAATAGGTCTTGAATCTTGGCTTTTTATGGTTGAGGTTTCAAAGGACTTCAATAGTCATTCATTCATCTCTCTTTAACTTGTTGTCCAGCTTAGTTGTTTTTGACAGGCAATACTTTACATTTTCTGATATTTGCTCAGGCTTTCACTTTTGGTACACATAAATATACACACACACCTATGTGTATATATATATATATATACACACATATATATATGTGTATATATATACACATAAGTGTGTGTGTGTGTGTATGTATGTTTTATGGAGTTTTTTGGTCCATTTTAATTTTCAGAGTCTCTTAAATAAATGTTTACATTTTCTATGCCAATCTGTTTATTCTCTTCTAGTTTTTTCCTCTAGAGTCTTCATTTCCATTCTTTTCTCTAAATTCATTTCTTTAAGGAATTCTAATGCAGCTTGTAATCTTCTGTAATTTTCATTGAGGTTTTATTTCTAGATGATATAGAATTATTCTCTTCTTCCTTCTTCTGGCTTTGTATCTTGAGAGTCACTGAATACACACACACACACACACACACACACACACACACACACACACATATATATATACATATATATTTATCATACATTATTATTTTTCTACCATTACTTCCTGAATTTGGACTTTGTGTCAGGGCCTGGCACTGTGCACTTCTAAAAAGAATGGTGAGGCCATCTTTGATACAGATATGTATTATCTGGCATGGGAAATTAATATTGTGTTCTTTTAAAAGACTTTTATTTTATATCAGCAAGAATCTGTCTTCTTTGTCTCTCATCCTACCCACTCACCCCCACTTGAAAATTAAAGAAAATGTGGGGTGGGGGGAGTGGAAGAGCCAAAATGGCAGAGAAAAGGTAGCTATTCCCCTGAGCTCTCCCCAAAACCCTCCAAACACTTTCAGATAATGCCATAAAACAATTCCTGGAGCAGCAGGACACACAAAAGGCTGGAGTGAAATAATTTTCAAGCCAAAGACAACTTAGAAGGTCAGCAGGAAAGGTCTGTCACACCTGGGTGAGAGGGAAGCACAGTCCAGCATAGGCTGAATGAGCACAGCCTGACCTCAGCAGACCGGGAGCAGGTCTTGGGAGCCACTAGAATCATCATCAGTAGCAGTTTCTTCCAGAGCTTCTCAGCCCACAAATATTAAGGTGGTCAAACAACTGGTCAGGAGGATATTACAGGGGTCTCTTTACTAGCACAGAGTTAGGACTTTCTTGCTTTGCCCATACTTGGATCCAGGTCACAATTATGGGTGGCAGGCCCAGAGTGAGGAGGAGCACTCCCACACCAGAGCTTGCTGCCACAGTAGAGCTGGGACCCTCGTCACACTTTCAGGGCAGAAAAGAGTACTTGTAGTCAGTCATTCACAGACTAGAGCACAGGCCAGAAGAGTAGTGAACACATCTCTCCTTAAAACATACCACCTTGGAAGAACTGAAAACTTACAGGTCCCTGTAGTATCTCTGAAAACAGCTGCACAATACCCCTGAAGCTTGGGACACTATGCCCTCCACCCTGGAAGCAGAGTCCAAGCTAAAAGTCAAGAAATAGGATAGGAAAATGACTGAACAGCAGAAAGATATTCTGATCATAAAAATTTACTACAGTGACAAGGAAGATCAAAACACACACTCAGAAGAAGATAACAAAGTCAAAGAGCCTACATGCAAAGCTTCCAAGAAAAATGTGAATTGGTCTCAGGCCATGGAAGAGTTCAAAAAGGATGTTGAAAATCAAGTAAGAGTGGCAGAGGAAAAATTGGGAAGAGAAATGAGAGTGATGCAAGAAAATCAAGAAAAAAATGAATCAACAACTTGATGAAGGAGACACAAAAATATTTATAGCAGCTCTTCTCTGGTGCCAAAGCACTGGAAATTGAGGAGATGCCCATCAATTGGGGAATGGCTGAACAAATTGTGCTATGTGATTGTGATGGAATACTATTGTCCTATAAGAAAGAATGAGCAGGATGCTATCAGAAAAACATGGAAAGACTTACATGAACTGATGCAAAGCGAATGTGTGTATAAAGTAACAGAATATTGTAAGATGACCAGCTGTGAAGGACTTAACTATTTGCAAGAATACAATGATTTAAGACAAATGCGAAGTACTTATGATTAAAAAAAAACCTATCAATCTCCAGAAAAAGAACTGATAATTTCTGAATACAGATCAAAGCATACTTTCTTTTTTTACTTTCTTTATTTTTATTTTTTTCACAACATGACTAATATGGAAATGTTTTGTGTGACTACCTATGTAAAACCTACATTGAATTGCTAGCTTTCTAAAGATCATCGAGACATAATAGGATCATTCCAAGGCTTTGTCTAATTAGACTCACTCTATGGCTCCTGATGTTAAAATGGCTCAGAAGGCACACGTATATATCCTATAGTGCAATGTAAGCAATTTATCCTTGTTTAGTCTATTATTATATTCATTCATGTTTGCCTTTTTATGTTGTGTTTGACCTTCAAAGTTTCTACAAAATACTGGGCTTTTTATCAGGAATGTTTGGAAGTCCTCTATAGGTTCATTTTTTCTCCTGAAACATTATACTCAGTTTTTCTGGGCTAGTTATTCTTGGCTGCACACCTACATCTTTCACCTTCTGAAATATCATATTCCAAGTTCTCTATTCCTTTATAGTGGTGGCTGCTAAACTGTATATGATCCTGACTGTGGCTCCTTGCTACTTGAATTCTTTCTTTCTGGGTCCTTGTAATTCTTTTTTTACCTGGAGGTTCTAGAGTTAGGCTATAATATTCTTGGAGGTTTTCATTTATCAGTTTCTTTCAAGAGCTTGCTTCTGAATTCTTTCTGTTTACATTTAGCCTTCTGGTTCTAAGAGATCTGGGAAGTTATCTTTTTTTCAGTTTGTTTTTTTCAGTTATCTTGAAATATGATATGTAGGTTCTTTTTTTTATTATGGTTTTGAGATAGTCCAATGATACTAAAATATTTTCTCCTAGATCTGTTTTCCATGTCAGTTATTATTACTATGAGATATCTAATATTTTCTTTTACTTTTTCAACCTTTTGAGTTTTAATATTTCTTGTTGTCTCACAAAATCGTTGACTTCTATTTGGTCCATTCTAATTTTCAGGGCATTTGTTGCTTGGGCAAGGTTCAATCCCTTTCCAATTTTTTCTTCCACCACTTTCATGTCTTTTTCCATTTTTTCCTCAAATGCTCTCATTTTATTTATTAAAAAAACATTTTAATTCTTTTTCTATCCTCTTCCTTCATCTCTGCCAGTAATTCTAATTGAGTTTGTACCCAAGCCATATTTTTTCTGTAAGACTTTACTTGCAGATGTTTTATAGTCATTCTCTTCTGTATTTATATCTTGAGCATACCACCTGCCACCACAGTAGCTCATTATGGTGGAGTTCTTCTCATGCCTTCCTATCCATCCAGTCTACTTCCCGACCTTAGAAATGATGTTAGGGCTAGGCTCTGCCATACTTCTGGAGGGAAGATCCACTGTGGTTATTCCTTTGGCTAGATGATAGAATTGAGATCTCACTCTGCTCCTGGAGGATGAACAAAAACACTGCTACTTGCTTTTGATAGCCTAAGCCTCACTAGCAGGGAATACTGGCCCCAAGCACAAGTTCTCTTTTAAGTCTACCCTGGATCTGTGGCCCAGAACTGAGTAGTAAGTGACAAAACTGCCAATTGTTGCTTGTCCCCATCACATTGCTCATTATGAATCTTGGATCTTCTTTTGCCTAGCCTCTTTCTTGCTGCTAAAGTGCAGGCATGAAGGAGGAGAAGAGAAGAGAAGAGAAGAGAAGAGAAGAGAAGAGAAGAGAAGAGAAGAGAAGAGAAGAGAAGAGAAGAGAAGAGAAGAGAAGAGAAGAGAAGAGAAGAGAAGAGAAGAGAAGAGAGAGGAGAGAGGAGGGAAATAGGGGAGAGAAGAGGAGAGCAGAGGGAAGGGGAAGAGAAGGGAAGGGAGGGGAGGGGAAGAGAGGAGAGAGGAGGGGAGGAGGGGAAAGGGAGGGAAGAAGAGAAGGCAAAAGGTGAGGAGAGAAGAAAGGAGAAAATGACAGGAGAGGAAAAGGGAAAGGAAGGAAAGGGAAGGGGAGGGGAGGAAAGGAGAGGGGAGGGGAGGGGAACAGAAAGCTAGAGAAGAAGAAGAGAGAGGGAAGGAAAAGAGAGAAGAGCAGAGGGGAAGGGAAGAGGGGAGCAGAAGAAAGGAGGTAAAGTCAAAGAAGAGAAGGGAAGAATTATTTTTGAGGTAAAATCAGTTAAACTTGGCAACTGAGTATAAGGGATAGATGAAAAATTGTAGATTTCCTTTGAAACAGTTTGGTTTCATGACAGTCAATAAGATAGGGGAGATCACTGGGTTGGTGAGGAGGTATGAGCCGAAGACAAGAAAGAATATTAAGCCACAGCTTCTCTACCGCAGTTCCGGAAGCAGATGAGTAACAGGAATGACAAATGGTGCAATGGTCAGGTAATCTGGACACTGACTCCTTCTATTGCCAAAAATTTTGACAGACAGTATTGAGTTTCACCCAAGAAAGGATCAGAAGTTTCCGGGATGATTTCTTCCTAGCATCACAAAGCAGTCAATATTTGAGATAAACATCAGCTTGGCAGGTTGGACTTAAGAGCTACTCAGGTCACAGATATATTTGTTTTCGGCCCAACATGTGCCTGGTAGATGCCTAAGAACAACAAAGATACCTAGACAAAACAGAATGTCACAGAAGTCATGTGATATGTGGTGGTGATGGTACAGTGCTTGTGTGTGTGTGTGTGTGTGTGTGTGTGTGTGCACATCCTGGGGTGGGGGAGAGGGTAGAGGAAAATGAAGTAGAAACAGGACAAAGAAAGGCAAGGAAGAAGATAATACATACTCAGAAACAACATGCATGATTCGGTTCAATATTTATTGCATCAGTCATGTGGTAGGCAGTATCTGTGCTGTGCACGGGGCATATATCTGTGTTATATATATGCTATATATAATATATGTATATATTATATGTGCACAAGGCAGTATCTGTGCTATACAATAACAAAACTGAAAGTCTCTACTCTCTAGATGGGGGGAGGTGAGAGTAGATGGTGTGGACAGGACACAATAAGTTAATACAAATAATAAAACACAATACAATACAAAAATAATTTTAGGATAGGGGTAGGGGGAGAAACAAATGAGAGAATCAGGAAAGACCTCCTTAAAATTTGACATGTGAGCTATTCTTAAAGGTAATGAAGAATTAAAAGAGGCAGAGACGAAAAGTTTGAAGTATGAAACATCCAATACAAAGGCCAAGAGGCAGGAGTTCCAATGTTTCACATGGGTAACAGCAAATGAATAGAATGTATAGTGCTAAATACTTAAATATGAAATCATTGTGAAAACATAGGTTGCAGCAAGATCGTGAAGGGCTTTAAATGACATAGAGAGAATTTTTTTCTGTATCCCATATAGACACTGGGAATCTGCTCCTTCTTCCCATTCCCATGGGTAATTCTGGTCCCCAGGAGGCAGCTACATCTCCGAGGGGCTATCAGGTTCTTCTAATGCCCCATCTCTCTGAATCCAGAGACATCCTATTGCTTTTACTCCCTTGTCCTCAAGAAGAGTAGACTCAAACTTAAAAGGTTTGCGAGAAGGCCTTCTCCCCATGAAGGTCACTTCAATGCAGTCCTTGTTGCAGGACATGGTATATTGGTTACCAGTCTGATTGGCTTCTGCTCTGAGTCAAGTAAGTTATTTACTCCTCCAGGCTATGCTGATCCAACTTCCAGCTACCTCTGGTACAGAACCTTGTCACTAGACCACTTTTTTCTGCTCTTTTGATATCTTATAAGACCCTGTACTAAAGGAAAGAAGAAACAAACAGAAAATGGCTCTGAGATACAGGCTTGTCTATAAAGTGATTCACTCACATGTTGGTCTGGTAGGGACAAAAGAACTCCTCTCCACCAGCCCTCTAGAGTTCAGGGCATTCTTCATTCCTTTAATGTTTACCAACAAGGTGATTTCTCTATAATAACTTATTTTTCACTGAGGGAAAGGAATCTCAGAGTGATGTGGTGACTTGCTCAAAGTCAAACAGCTGGTAAAAATCATTGAGTCAGTATCATAGAGTTGGGATAGTCTAATTTCCTCACTTTATAGACGGTTCCTTTAGTTAGATGACTTGCCCAGGGTTGCATAGCTAAGATATGGCACAATCGGGATTCAAAACTTCTAAAATCTAATGCTCCTTCCCCTCTACCTAGGGCTGAGATTTGAAACCAGGTCTTTTATTTCCAAAAGAGGATAAGTAACAATACCTCCCTTTCTGAATATGCCAAATAAATGAATTACTCTGTATAATCTCTAAGGACCAATATGGCACTAAAGTACTATGCTCCCAGAACTCACCAAGAACATTAAAACATCCCACCAGCAAGTGGTGGGGATGAGGTTTTGAACTCCTGGCTCCAAATTTAGTGTTCCTGCCTATACACAATATCTGTTTATAACCTATAAGTTTCCCTGCCTATTACCTCTTGGAGAAATGGTCAATCCTCCCATTCCCCACATGAGTTGGTGTTTTTTTTTTGTTTTCATTTGATTTTTTTAATACACCTGAATCAGAACTGTCCCTGACTTCTCTAGAGATTGGAATGAGGTTACCTATTTATTTCTCTGATTATGTGTCCCCACCCTCAGCCCTCTCCCCTCTATTTTCTCATCCCCCCACCCCCAAGGTAAGGCAGCAGCACTGAATGTAGACCTGGAGAATCAGGGTTAAAAGCCCACCTTTGTTATTGACTCCCTTAATGACCTTAGGCAAGTCACATCCTCCTCTCTTGGCCTTAGATTTCCTAACTGTAAAATAAGGAGGTCAGCCAAGATGGACTTTGGAGCCCTTTCCAGCTCTAAAATCCCATGATCCTTAGTTATTTCATGTTGCTTGAATGAGTTTCTGGAAGTGAGGAACAGTGACCTAAGGAACTCGATACAATTACCAGAAGCTGCATTTTTCACAACCTGCTTTCTTTGAGAACTTGCCTAATTTTTTCCAGACCTGAGGAAACTTTCCTGGGCTAATATCTGAGGAAAAAAGAATACAAAATATGTCCATTAAACGCCCCCCACCCCAAGGGTTTTTTGTTTTGTTTTTTCTTTGTTTGTTTTTAGGAGACCAGCTGACAAACTTCTTACCAAGTCAAATAAGGAACAGTCAGGGGAAGCCTCTTCTTCAGACATGGTGTAGGGGCAAGAGTTGGGCCTTGGGGTCAGGAGATCTGAGTGCGTGTGCTGGCTCTGCCAGTGATAAGCTGTGTGCCTTTGAGAAAATTATTTCATTCAATAAAGCCTCAGTTTCCTTTTTTGCAAAATGGAGATAATTAATACCTAGGCTACTGTGCCAGTAAGGCAAAATGGGCTTAGTTTAACGGGTGCCCTTGAGGAGTTTGGCTTTTGTTTACGGTGAAAGTACTTTCACCTGTTAAATGCTAAGCTCCAGGCCCAAAGCCCTATCAGGTGTGAAACCTGTGTGGGCGTAGATTAAGGACTTAAAAGGGGCCAATTCGGGAACCAATGGGTCTCTGGACTCTGGTCTCTAGTCGTTGAGGCAGTACTTGAGAACACCAGAGGCTTGGCTGCAAGGAGAGGCGAGAAAACTACAGCTGGAAAAAAATCCAAAGCAGAGCCGACCCCTGTGTGGACCCAGGAGTTCGAGCGAGGTCTTGAGGCCAGTAAATATGATTTATGCCATCTTATTTTTCTGTGGCCTCCTGGCTACTCTTGTGAGGCGGGCCTA
>JAQQSZ010015270.1:0-11318 GCA_028646595.1 Phalanger gymnotis
ACCTTCTGTGTTGTCTTTGCTGTTTGTGGGTTGTTAGGTCTGGTACATGCCACAGCTCAGTAATTCAGCGTGCTAGGGCACTCTCTGCTCCACTCCTAGTCTCGTCGGTCCGCGGTCTGCCACGCCTCGCGCGCTGGGCTCTGCTTGGCTCTGCTTGGCTCAGCTCCGCTCCCCTCAGCTGGGAGCTGGGAGTTCCGTGCGGGACAGATCTTACCCCGAGACCATCCAGGCTGTGCTGGGCTGGAGCCCTGCTTCCCTCTGCTACTTTGTGGGTTCTGCAGTTCTAGAATTGGTTCAGAGCCATTTTTTATAGGTTTTTGGAGGGACTTGGTGGGGAGCTCACGCCAGTTACTGCTTTCCAGTTGCCATCTTGGCTCCGCCCCCTGCTCATTTGTTTTTAAACAAAATTGGTCTTTCTCATCAAATCTGCATGCCTCAGATGCCTTGATGCCACAGGAAGGCTTCTAAGTCACATGGATATTCATCCATTCATTCAATAACCATTTATCAAGGGTCTCCCATTTCCAAGGCACTGTGTTAGCTGCTGATATAAATACCCCAAAATGAATGGTCCCTTAAAAAGCATAGATTCTATTTGGGGAGACACAAGATGAACAAAGATAAGTAAATACAAGGTGGTTTGAGAAGGAAGAGAGCAGCAGCAAATGGAGTGAGTAGTCAGGGAAGATGAGGATGAGAGGTGACAATAACAAGGGAAGACATTCCAGGAACATTCAAATGGGGCAGAGGAAAGAAATGAAATGTCTACTTTGGTCAGGGCTGAAGCTGTTGAAAACATTAGTCAGGCATTTCCTTTTAATGAAAGCTGATCTCTTTGGTCCTTCCTAGAGAAAGTGTTTATCAGCTGTTTAGTATTATTCTTTGCACCTTGTTAGCATTTCTCTACATCCATGATAAAGCAACAAGCTCAAAAGGGGATCAAGTCAGCCATGGTTACTTCCCCACTCTTAGGAGACCAAGAATCACATTTCTTTGTATGAAGCTGCTATTGTCCTCTACACTGTTTATTTGAACCTATCAGGAAGGGCTGGCTGAGCTGGTAGGTAGCTCATAGTGTTGCTAATTCATCTCAATGCCTTTAAGGAGATCCTTAACTTTTCAGTGGGAGAATCATCCCCCAGAAGCCCTTCCAAACACACTGCTTGGCCTCAAGTACATTTGGAGGTGATGATTTGACTCCCTACCCCTAAACCTCAAAGGATTGTTGGATTTAGAGCCAGGAAGCACCTTTGAGACCATCTAGCCCAACCCCCTCATGTTCAGATGAGGAATTTTTCTGCAATATGGCTGTCCAGGAGGCCACAATGTGCTATAGCTTTGCAAAACCATATTCCTCCGTGTGCTTGAGCATCAGCCGTTTCACCATATTTGTAAAGTAGCAGCCTGTGGGAGTTCAATAAATAAAAAAATAATGTGGCTGCTGTTGAGGATGAAAGTGTTCATAGGTTCAGAAGACCTAAACTTCTCCTTTTCTTGTTTTGGACCAATGGCCTAAAATGTCATGGAAAAATGAGCAATGGCATGTTTTCATCAGGCACCCCCTAATATCAGTGACTCCTTCAGTGATTCCTTCTGGGGAAAAGTGGAACAGAAACAGCTGACAGTTAGCAGGGCTGTTAGGCAGTCAATCTGTGTTAAAAAGCATTTGATGCAGAACCATCTCAGTATGACAATCTGAGGTTTGGTCTGTCCTTTCAGAGATTGCTTCTGATCTTTTGGGAGAGGGGTGACCACAGAGATATCCTTTTAATTTTTTTTTCTAACCAAAAATCCCACATCCTTTTTGACCCACATGAAATTGACAAAAGGAGGGTTGGTCTATTGACATGTTAATCCCTATAGTCAAACTCTCTCTGGAGCATCTGGTTTCCTGGATTTCTTTGCCATTCCTGTTTTTTTTTTATTATTATTATTTAATGAACTCCCTTCCCTCTGGAACAGTTAGCATTTCTAATGCATCACTTTCACATCTGTCAGCTAACCCCCCCCCCAGTTATTGATCATTAAAGGATTTCCACCAAATGCTTAAGCTTCTTGAATATGAAGAACAATGTGTGTGTGTGTGTTTTAAAATCAGGCATATTTAGTTATATTTAGAGGGGATGGGAGGGAAAAGGACTGTATTAGGAGTTAGGGTAGCTGGGTTCCCAACACTGCTATGAGATCACCTGTGATTTTGAGCCAGAATTTTAACTCAGGTCTTCTGATTCCACATCCGGCGTTCCTTCCACTCTACCCAGGGATATGCTGGAACTACCTCATGAGAACCAGTTGCTAAATTTTCAGTGGGATTATTTATAACTCCAAAACTGGCAGCACTGCAAATTAGGGCTTAATTTGGTGTTTTCTTGATTATCTAGAGTTAAGTAAGTGTTGATAATGCAAATTAAACTTTGAAGTGTATGTGCATATATATTACCAGAGGGAGTCTAGGAATGTGTGTGTGTCAGTTAGCCTCCACTGACCACAGTTTCCTCATCTTTAAAATGAAGAGTTGAAGATCTATTCAGAAGTCAGACTGGTTTTTATATTTTTAAATAAATTGCATTTATTAAAATAAAATGCATTATTTTAGGAAATTGTATTTAAAACAGAAAAAAAAACATTTTAGGTCTGGCCTACTTATTCTTCTGTACACATGACATTCCATCTCTTGCCTCCATGACTTTGCATAAGCTGTTCCCTATGTGTGGCATGTGCTCTCTCTCCTCTCCTCCAACTCTTTTAAACCCTAGATTTCTTTAAGGTTCAGTGCAAGTGCTGCCTCCTTCAAGAATCCAATCCTGATTTCCCTGGTAGTTAGTACAACACTTCAGTGCGATATATACTTTGTATATATCCTGAATGTACTTGCTGAGGACGTTTGTAATCCACTAAAAGAATATAAACTTCTGATGGCCTGAGCCTGCCTCGTTTTTGCATTTACATTCCCCTCATCCATGGCACTTGACAAGCACTTAATAAATGCTTGCCAACTGATTGAAATTATTTAACCTCTCTGTGCCTTAGTTTCCTCACTTGTAAAATGAGGAGACTAGTCTAAATGATCCCTAAAGTTCCTTCTAGCTGAATCTTGAAGGAAATCAGAGAAAGTAAGAGACAGAGATGAGGAGGGAGAGGATTTCAGGCATGGAGGACAAATTGTGCAAAGGGAAAAGAAGGGGGATGGAATGTTTGAAGAACAGTGAGTAGGTCAGTATGCCTGCAATGTACTATGTTATAGAAATGCTTGTTTTATCCCATAAATTTAAAAAAAAGAAAAGGGTTCGAAGATAATAGTTAATAAATATATGTTGACATTCATATTTGCAGATTTAAAAAGGAATCCTTCCTTGCTTCCCCATTTCATGTACATATGTTAAAAACTTTTTTGAATAATAGAGAATAACCTAGAATCTAGAACTGAACCAGTCTATAAAAAGAGGACATACACAGAATGATGGTTTATATCTTACAATTTTGATTAGATTGACCTTCACTTTATAAGATTCAGAGCTCCCAAAACTAATGTCCGGTAAGATACAGAATGGGCAATAATCAATTAGCCAGGACACAGAAATGCTGACAATGGAAAAAACTGTTCTTTTGATCATGGCTGTCCCTCATGCCTGGAATGTTCTGCTTCCTCACCTCCTGGCTTCCCTGGTTTACTTTCAGTCTCAGCTAAAATCCTCCTTTTTACAAAAAGTCTTTCTCAGCCCTACTTAATTCTAGTAGCTTTCCTCTGAGCTTACCTCCTTCCCTTTTGTGTAGTTCATATATTCATAATTGTTTTCATGTTGTCTCTTCCATTAGAATGTGATCTCCTGGAGGGCAAGGACTATTTATTTTTGTTGTTGTCGTTTTGGGAGATTTTATTGTTGTTGAGTTTGAGGGTTTTTTGTTTGTTCGTTTGTTTCCTTTCTTTGTATCCCTAATGCTTAGCAGAGTGCCTGGCACATAGTAGGGGTTTAATATATGCTTTTGATTGACTGACTAATCATTTTTTACAGCGCGGTTATTGGAAAATTTATCACAAAACTGTTGCTTTGCCCCACCCCGCCCCCAAACAAGCACAATGACTACCTATGTTAAATTGCTTGCCTTCTCAATGTGGGGGGAGGGGAAGGAGGGAGAGAATTAGGAACTCAAAATTTGAAAAGAAAAAAGAATGTTAAAATTGTTCTTACATGTAATTGGAAAAAATAAAATATTAAAAAAGATTTAAAAAATAAAAATGCACAAAACTTTTCTACAGGTGAAAAATTATTAGTCATGAAAATTCTGAAAAATCTTCTGTAGATGCCTCTCTCCCCTTCTAGATCAATCATGAGCAAATCAGTGATCTTACCTACTTACTTTTAGTTGGTCATTTGGAGAGCATATAGAAAATGTAGCAGAGGAGTATTGGATTTAGCCTCATTCAAGGAATTTTGATTTTTTTAAAATGGACATTTCTGCATACTAAGCACCCATATTTCATCCAACCAGATTGAAAAGCAATTAAGATTAAGAAATCCTCTCTGGGGGCCTGCCTTTCAGAGAAGCTGCCCCGTGGGTGTTTGCCAACAAAGTTATCACACTCAAACTGCCAAGTTATCACACTCAAAATTTCTCCATTCCTTTTTCAGTTTGCATCTTGCATGAATATCTTGTGGTTGAGTCCATTAGTAAGTTATAGCGATAAACACCTGGAGTCTATCAAAAACAAAGAGAGGCTTATTCCATGTGTATAGCCTAGCCTGGTGAGCGCACTAAGCAGAAACAAACTACATAATATAAGACTTGAGAAGGAATAGGTTTTTTATGATGTGCCAGCATAAGGGAGATCAAAGGCTAAAGCCAAATAAATAGCAACTGGGTACCAGCAGAGGAAGCATATTTAGACTTAAAATAATCAGAAACAAACCCAAAGAACACTAACACCCTCCAAATTCAGAGGCAACATTTTCTTTCTCATAAATAGTTTAAAACTGGCAAGGTTGTGTTTTTTTTTTAACCTAATCACCTTATTTAAGGAAGAACACTGCTTTTCACCATCTCCAACAACAGCTGAAAAGTCAAGCCACCGGTCAAGATTTTTGTTCTCTGTCTCATCCCCCATCCCTCCATATCTCCCTAGCCCCCTACCACCCCTCCCTACTGCTCTGACTCCTACCTCTTACCATCTAGTGCCCTCTTATTGAATTTACCTTGGCTGCATTATGGAATTTGCCAGCTGACATTAACTCACTTATTGAGCTTGACTCTTTCTTATCTAAAACATCTCCTGGCAAACTGAAACAATCTGTCTGGCATTGGTTGATTGGCAGAGCAAATTTTTCCAGGTGGTATGACCAGCCCCCCAGAATGATTTGCCAGCCCTGTTTTGTCAGGCAGGCTGATCAAAAGGAAAAGACTGAAACGACTAATGTTCAGCCTATTTCATACCTACCGTGTATCTGTATAAACAATTTTAAATGATCAGTAGTAGCTGAAAAAAAAAGTTACATAATTGAAGAGAAGGAGAGAAGGGGAGAGGGAGAGAGGGAGGAAGAGAGAGGGAAAGGGAGAGAGAGAGAGAGAGAGAGAGAGAGAGAGAGAGAGAGAGAGAGAGAGAGAGAGAGAGAGAAGGTGGGAGGGGAATGAGGAAGGAGGTAGATATGAGAAAGAGTACTGAATTGACAGCCTCAGCCCTGAGGGCAAAAAGCTACATCTGTACTTGATTTGTCAGGGATTTACATTAGTGAAACTTTAACTCTGCAGATGATACATAAGATTACACTTACAGAACAAGCTTATGCAAATACAGCTTAAATGCAGTGGTATGTGGGCCCAGACGGTGGATTTGGCAGTTTTCATTGAGTCTGGTGGCTGGGTTTAATATGTTCATTTACATGAAGGATTAGGACATCTGGAAAAGTAGCATGGTAGTTTATTGAAACATAAATAACATTAATTGAAAGGTTACAGGTATGCAAAACACTTCATATGTGTAACGCAACATTCCAAGGAGCAAACTGCTTCCTTATTAAGATGAAGCAAAAAGGAAAAAAAAAGTCTTTCTCCCATGGAGAGAAAGGGTCATTCCTCCCATCCAATTTAAATACCATTTCAGATAGCAAGGGTAGGGAAGGGATACAGATTTCCATCCTGCCTTCATGGTGTACCATCTCTTGCATCTCTGTACCATATCCTAACAAAATATCTCAGGCACTGAGATAAACATCAGTAAGGTAGTGACTAAATTAAATTTATTTTCAGTTGGATATCCCCAAATTGTCATGCCAGTTTGCAGATAGAAAAACATGGTTTAGCTCTTTAGTTATTTCTTCAACCAGGCTTATTTTTGTTTTAATTCTGTAATGTATACTTGCTGGTAATGTAGATTGAGGGTTAATGTCTCAGAGCATTGCTTAACATCAATATAATAACAAATTACCCAAAGGAAAATGCACAAAGATTGATGGCACATGATTTAGAAGTTGAGAGGAAAGCTCAGGTGGTTTACAATAATTTTAATACCTCCAGATTCATTTATAACTTGTCCCTTCTCAAATGTCCCTTCATCACTTAGCCTCAAATAAAGAGATGATTTAAACTGTCCCCAAAGTCACCAAAACATAGATTTTTCCCATGTAAAAATTGAACTTTTTTTTAAAGGCCATTAAAATGTGATATCAATATGCTGGTTCAGTGACTGTGTACCCATAAAGAAACAAGAAGCTTATTGAACTGTCATGTAAAGAAACTTATGGAATGTATTCCAAAAGCCATCATTATATCAAGCAGATATGAAGTAAACTAAATAAATAAAAGAACTAAATGACTAAAAGTAAGAGAGGAAGGTTGTGGCAGCAACAATGAGTGAAATATTATGTCTAGTATTATGATTAACAAGAGGCAGCATGGATAGTAGATAGAAGACTAATCTTGGAGCCAAGAAGACTTGGATTCAAGTCCTGCTTCTGACACATACAGGCTCTGTAACCATTGGCAATGCATTTAATGTCTTGGTGATCTCATGGCATCTAAGACTATAAAATATAGAAACATTGCCAACTTCATCCAAAGAAGAAGTTTCCATAGCAATTAAAAGCCACTGAGTTTGGCTTCAATCCCTGAGAAAATTATACAATTACTAAAGTAGGCCAACATCTACAACCAGTATAAAGAGCCAACATGGATCCATCAAGAACCCATCATGTCGGACTAACTTCAAGTCTCTTTTGACATGATTACTATCCTAGTGTATGAGAAAAAAAGCTGTAGATATAGTTTACTCAGATTTTGGCAAAGCTTTGGATCAAATATTTCACATGAATCTTGTGGAAAAGATGGAGAGATGTAGATGAGGTGATAAATCTTAATTTGATTGACAGATTTAAAGCCAATTGGATGACTTGATTCAAGAGGTAGTTGTTAAACATTTAATGTCACTACGGTAAGATGTCTCCAGTGATGTACCCCAGGAATATAGGCTCAGCCCTGCACTGTTTAATATTGGAATCAATGACTTGAATAAAAACATAGACAACACACTAAGGGTAACCCATTCAAATGCTCCTTCATCACTTAGCCACAAATAAAGAGATGGTTTAAATGGTCCACAGTCACCAAATGATGACATAAAAATGTGAGGGATAGCTAACACATTGGATGATAGAACCAGGATCCAAAAAAAAGCCATCAACAGGCTAGAGTACTATATTAAATAGAATAAGAGAGAATTCAATAAGGGCAAATGTAGTTGGATAAAAAAAATATCAGTTTCACAAGTTTATGATCAAAAAGTCAAGGTTAGACAGTTGTTATTTAAAAGATCATAGTGAGCTTAATAAGTGTTACTGGTGTGATGGTACCCCAAAGAGCTAATGCAATTTGGGGCAGCATTAAGATACAGCTTCCAGGAATAGAGAGGTTATATACCCATTGTCCTCTGCTCTTCTCAGACCTCATCTCAAATATTATGACCACTTCTGGGACCACAGTTCAAGAAGGACATTGATAGGCTAAGAATATACTGAGAAAGAAACTGAGGCCTTGAGTCCATGATATAGGTGGGTTTGTTGAAAGATTGGAAATCTTTAGTGTGGAAAAGATTCAGTAGAGACAGATGGTCCTGCTCAAGATATAAAAGCCTATCTTGTAGAGAGGGGTTTAAATTGCACTATTTGGGGCAGAACCAAGAGAAATGAGCAGAGGTTTCAAAGATGACAACTTTAAAATAAGCAGAAGTTGGAAAGGGGCCAATTTAGGACTTATCAGGAAAAAAAACTTTCTAATAATGGGAGCTTTACAAAAGTATCATGGGGCACGTCAAGAGGTAATAGCTTTCACCTCCTTGGAGATCTTCAAGAAGAAGCTGGATGATCACTCTTGAAGAACAATATTGTAAAGATTCCTTTTGCATATAGGTCACACAGCTTAAATTCTGTAATTCTGTAAGTCGCTCACATTGATGAGCTCATAGGTCTAGAATAATAATAATAATGATAAAAACGGTAATGGTGAAGATGGTGATGATGACAATAATAGATGATGAATAATAAATAAATTATAAATGTTTTTAACAAGATAAAATAAGCAGAATGGGGGACTGGTCACAATAACCACCTTCGGAAGTATGAACAGACTGCCTTTGATGCAATTCTCTACATGGAACAGACTGGAAAGACTGCTTCCGGGAGAATTGTGAAGATGTATAATGGTTGTGTCATGGAGAGATTTGAATCATGTGCATATGTTTTGTAACTAGTTCTGTTCTTCCAACCACATGGTGTGTAGGCTTGATTGATTGTGGCTACATAGCCAGAACTAGGGAAAATTTGAAGGGCATTAGTCATTTTACATGATTGCACATATACAACCTGTATCAAATTATTTACCAATTTGGGAGGAGGGAGGGAGAAAATTTGGAACATGAAATTTTATTAAAAATGAATGTTTAAAATTGTCTTTAATTGATAAAAGTAAAATGCTATTTAAAAATAAACAAACAACAATAAGAATTAGCCAGCCCCATCTCCTCTCTTGGTTTGACTTCAAGTCTGGCTTCTTATAATAACAGAACGTTTAAAAGAATTTTAAACAATAGCTATGAAGAATGTTCACTGAACATCCATCTATCCTTGACCAAATGGTGTCCAACTAGAGAAATTGAAATTGTTCAAGGAGGAGAATTCAAGTCAACAGACATTTATTAACTATGACATTCAAGTCAACATACTAGATGCTACAGATGCAAAAGGAACTGTAACACAGGCCTTGCCGGGCAAATGGTATTAGCTATGAACTCAGTGAACCACTGACCTCCCGTTTAAACAAAGCATTTCCAAATACAAGATGTTGTTAGCAAAGCAGTCACAGGGTTTACTTAGAAACGACAGAAAGTAAAGTAATTTGAAGAAAAAGATTGAGTTTATATTCAGTTACATTGAAGGGAAACAACCAGATCTATGTTTTATACTGGGTGTGGCCTTCAAATGACTGGATATTTTGCTATTTCAAGACTTCTGGACAGGCTAACACAGAAATACTATTGAATTAAACACAACTGGGATATGGAACATTAGTAAAGGAAACTATGTCAAAGCAGATTTCCCTCCAAAGAGAAGATGTCAGAACAACTTATCCCACAGAACCTGTTGCTCATTGTCTGAATTAATCCGGATATCTGTAATATTTGAAAATAGCTCCGAGGTTTGCTCAATTTGGAAAAAAAAAAGTATGACCAATGGAAATTGTAATACATTTTGGGATTTCTGACTATGGAAAACATCAGCATAGTTACCAAAATATTTCATTAGGTTTGTGTGATTATGGTGACCTATAAGGTTCCTACCAGAGCCAATGAAACTAAATGTTGTGGACCATAACAACTAGATCGTGGGTATCTGACTGACTCCTTTTCCCCAAATAATGCTGAGTGAACAAGAATGAAGCCATTCTGTGTTCTACGTAGTATACTGCAGATTACGAGACCCCAAGTATTAATGGGTAATAGTACAGTATTGTGGTAAAGACACTAGACTTGGAATCAGTTTTAAATGCTACTTCTGTTACTCATTAACTAGATGTACTTGGGCAATTCTCTTGTACTGTTATAAGCCTCAATTTCCTCATCTGATCAAATTGATCAAAGTTGATCAAATGAGATAATATTTGGGGAAAAAAGTGCTTAGGACAGTGCCAGGCACATAGTAGCACAATATTAATTTTTATTCCCTTCCCTCATCTGTAAAATGAGGAAAAGAATATTTGTAATATCTACTTTACAAAGTTGTTGTGAAAGTCAAATTGATTTATTAATTCAAAAGCATTTATTAAGCACTTAACTATGAGCCAAGCATTGTCAGCTTACCCGAGTGAATAGTTTTCCTTTGTAAGTTTTCAATTTTTCATACAGAGTACATGCTATTTTCTTGTTTTAGGTCTGGAAGATGGGTCAAGGATAGTGCCAGGAATACAAAAGTAAAGACTGTCCTATCCCTTGAAGAGTTTACATGTTAATGAGGGAAAGATACTTTTCTCAGTGCAGTAAAGTCCTGCTATGCCCTGCTTGCTTTTTTCGGCACAACAGTCCAAGGAGGGGCACTTTTGTCAGTAGTGTTCCAGGGATGGGAGCAGAGCCAAAGAGAAAGTTGACATGTCATATCTAAGATTAATTTGATCAAGGTTCAAGGCTTCGGAACTGGAGGGGGCTTGAGAAGATCACAAGCAAATCAGCAAGGCAGTTGGCCAGGATATTGAAGAGACTGTCAGGAAAAAGGTAGGGATTAAACTGAAGCATGGTGACTGGGATTTATTGAAATAGTGGAGATAATTGCATTCAAGGATATAATATATGAAAAGTGCTTTGTGATTGTATGGCACCATATAAATAAATGTTGACAATTGTTATTTTTGATAGCTGGTAAAACAGTGTTGAATGGATATACATATTTAATTTTAGCAAATTTGATGATTAGATATCTAACAATTCCTGCTAACTCAGGCAGAGTTTCAAAAGAAAGTAAGAGTTGAATGAGAGTTAATGAGATGGGAATTGGAAGACAAAAGGTTTAATTCTAGTTCCCTTTCTGATGAATCACTTAGCCTATCTGTGACTTCCTTCTTAGCAAACTAAGAACACCTGTCTCTTAGCTACATATCACGGATGTTTTCAAGATTAAATAAAAGATAGAAAGTTCCTTTCAGCCTTAAAAACAAATGCCACAAAAATGATCATTATTAGACCCTTGACCCGTCATCCAAATCTAAGCCAAGATAATCAAATGCACTTTTTTGAAAAAATTGGAAATGTGAATAATAGACTGATAAAGGAAAACAATTCATTC
>JAQQSZ010015271.1:0-11317 GCA_028646595.1 Phalanger gymnotis
AAAGACTCACAGGAGACCAGAGCACGAATTGCAGATAAAGGCGCCCACAGTGATTTCCCTGTATGTGAGCCCTCTGCTGGGCTCACTAGAAATAGTGGCAGTTTTTGGCCTGGCTGCTGGCACCCAGCGCCTACACCTGGCAACACCACACCTCTAAAACTGGCTCCACCTGGGCCTGAGTCCTTCTTCTCAGCCATCATCATCACTTTTTCCCCCACCCCCATGTCCCTCTTCAGCTGGCTTTCCTCAGAAACGGAGGAGACATTGATGCATTCTCTCCTCAGGCAACTCTTAAAGATAATATATTACCAGATTGCTGATGCTGCTGAAGCAGGGAACTTCTATGCAAGAAACTCTTCACATTGATGAAATTATCAACCAGAAGGGAGAAAAAAATGTTTTTTAGACAACTTTTTATAAACGAGTTTCTTTAATATCTTATAAACTCCACTGGCAAGAGGCCATGTTTTCTGTTTGACTTTATGATCCGTAGCATTCAGTGAAAATTCATGTCTGATGTGGTTAATGAAAAAATCATGACCTGGCTGAAAGTTCCCATATTATCCTGAAAGGACTCCTGTTCCTCACTGATTTTTACAGTCTTGTGAGAAATGTAGTACTGCTTCATTTGCTTCCCCCAAGAGAGTTATCAGACTCCTTACACGAACTTTCCTCACCAGGAAAACAAATGCAGCTCCTTTCTAATGACTTACAAGCATGCCTGATAAAGTCTAGTCCACTTGATCCCCTAAGCCTCATTCTTCCTTAGCAACAGTACTACTACCCTTGGAGTAAAACAGCAGAACTCCTTGCTCATGATGTATTAGACAAATACATCATTGGAACCCTGTCAGGCTGCTGATGCAGGAGAGTAATAGATTTTTGGAGCAAAGGAGTCATTGTGATATATTACTCAAAAGGTAGCTCTGTTAGAACAGTGATTTCAGTTTAATAAGTGTCCTGGCATAATTGTATGAGAACACATAGATTTCTGGGTGATGCTCTGTGTCAGCAATGATATTCCTTTTGTGAAAAAAAAATCTGTTGGAGAGAATGGGGTGGAGGAAAAACCTTCAGTGCCATGTGTGAAATTATATCATATGATTTCTTGAAGAATAATATCAGCCTTTGGGATGCAGACCTAATAGAAAAGAATCCTTCTCCTACTGCATACTTTTATAGCCTTCCTTCCTATTGGCAGTTACTCCCTTATATCCACCATTCCCAATGTAATAAAAAAATTTTAGTGTTATTTAGTAAATGTTCTCTTTTTATGTGAAGGTGAACAAACTAAGCCTATAAAATTAATGTTTCCATGTAGTGTAGTTACCATATTGTGTTTTTGAATATGAATCTGCTAGGTTTGATTCATTATATACCTGTATTTGAAAATAAACACTGTTGCCCCCAGGTTTTCGTACCTTTACAAGTTGTTTATTTTACTAGACATGATACACTAAGCAAACTGAAAGCATCCATAGCAGACTGTGATTTATTTCTTTTCATTCTAGCTTACACAATTAAGCCTACTTATTAAAGGGCTATGGCCCTTTTCCCTCCTCTTAGATGTCATAGCCTTGCCACCATGTAGGAGGTGATGATAATTGATCATAGTTCTGATTAGCTACTGTTTTCTTCTCCACAATATGAAATTTATGGTATGAAATTTATCCCAATTGACTCAAATTTCTTTGTTTATTTTTTTCTAATGGTTTCTTTGCATGTATATTTCCTTTACTTAAACTTTGTCAGTATTTTAAAAAATATATTAATTTAGTTTTTTAAAAATGACATTACCATGTATCACTCATGTATTTTGAAAATATAATGAGAGTTTTCTCCTTTGGATTGGCCATCTCAGCTCTTCAGTAAATACAGAGCCTCACTAGGAGAACTACAGTTGATTCAAACAATTAGCTGACCTGCTATTCTTTTCTGAAGATACTGTTTGGTTCATCCTATTAACAAAATGTATATACTCTTGGAACCAATGGTCTTGAAACTTAAATTAGCCATTTAAAGGAAGAAAGGATAAAGAAAACAGAGTGGAGAGGGGAAAAAGTTAAGTATCTATCCCTAATGGTCATTGTGGTCAATATTCAAATAAGTTGCAGAATGCACTAGACAATAATGAAGGCCAGATAAATTTACCACATATAGTTCAGCTATTTTTGAAGGGTCATGAAAGATAAGAATCCTCTAAGGACTTTTTTCTCCAGGTGATTAAGAGGAGGTTGACATAAAATTAATTCCCTTGGTATCTCTCTCTCTCTCTCTCTCTCTCTCTCTCTCTTTCTCTCTCTCTCCCTCTGTCTGTCTCTGTCTGCCTCTCTATCTCTGTCTCTCTCTCTGTCTTTCTGTCTCTGTCTGTCTGTCTGTCTGTCTGTCTCCTTCTCTTTCTGTATGTGTCTTTCTCTCTCTGTCTCTCTCCTTTATAGGTTACATACTTCAACAAGAGCCTACAGTAATACTTATGGTGAGTTCAACATGAAAATACAAACACAGAGCTCTGACAAGGGCTGGTGTCTACACACAGAGTCAACAGCTAGGTTGTGCTGTAGACAGAGCACAGGAGTTTGAGGTAGGAAGACCTGAATTCAAATCCTATCTGAAACATTTACTGTGTAACCCTGGACAAGTCACTGAGCCTTTCCAAGCTTCATTTCTCTCATCTTTATGACAGAAAAAAATGACATATGCTTCCTATGGTTGCTGTGAGGATAAAATGAATTAATATATTGAAATTTAAAGCACTATATTGTTATGGTAATTAGGGTGGAGCTTTTTTCTTTTCTTCTTTTAGAATGCTAAAGTAATCAAATACCTTTGATGAGTCTTGCCTTTCAAATGTAGTGGCAAGCAAAGTGGACTTTCTGTTGTCTTTTCTTTCTTTGATTGAATCAAGAGTCTTTGACCTGTTTAAGAAAGAGAAAGCCTAGTTCACATAGGTTTGAGTTGCATGGTTGTGATGCCCTATAACCCTGAGTATATAAGATCTGAGGTTGGCATTTTGTTTTGGGGTTCTCACTCACTGGAAGAGTGTTATGTGATTTGACCAGATAAAACTCTGGGTAGCTGTTATTAAGAGCCCTCCCTGCCCCCCGCCCCCCGGCTTTGAAAACCCAGATGTTTGTGCTTCTCTCTGGTACCTGTGTATGTATTGTGATTTGGTCAGACACATAAAAGCCTGTCCATTGATCTATTTGTAATTTTTGTTTATATTGGCTCTGAAGTTCAGGGTGCTGGATTTTCCCCCTGCATTAAGTGAATGGTATATGAATGTTTAATTAAAGTGAGATTGTTAACCTTTTAAAGTTGCTTTCCTTAGAAAAGCAGATCAAACAACCTGTGTGCTTTTGTTGTTCATCTTATTGTTGGTCTTTTACCTCCACAGTAGCTGCTAGCAACATTGTTGTTACATATACTCATTCAAGGAATTAGAATTAGTATTATTATGGTTTAACTGTAAGGTCGCTTAAGAAAGAGGAATAGAGAGGACCAGGGAATCAAAAAACAATTAAATTGGCTTTTGATTACTTTATTTGATTGTTTAACTTGGACTAATGATCAATGGTTATTCCCCTTTAAAGTCTTGGATTTATTTCTCATTTTCTTCACCAGCATTATTAGCTTATTTTTTAAACCTCTTAAATGAAGTCTATCTAGATAGATAAATGAAACCCCTTTCTAGACAATTGGGGGTGAGAAAATACTATAATTTTATTTATCAGTTTACTTTGTATGAGTTAGTATTTATATGTCCACAAATGTTGAGCTGTTTTTCTTTACATTCATTTCTTGAAATGCTGCATTAGTGGCTTTATTACTCTGAAAAACAAACATAGCAAAAGAAGAAGAGCATTTTAAGTAAGGGCAACTACCATGAAAATCCAAATCTAATAACTCATCATGGTGCTGTGGTCACCCCAGCAGTACCATGGCTACACAAATACATCATATAAGAAATTAGACTGCTTGCCTGTTACTCAAGGAAAAAAGAAGTTTGCCTAAATGAGGCAATAATTACCACAAACTTGGCCTTCAAACAATGGTACTTTTGTTCATAGCTACTGAAGAAGAACATCTAATAAGTAGTAAGGCTACCTTCCATTTTAGTTTAAAGATTATTTTCAACCAAATCAGCATACCTTATTTTGTTTTTCAGATCCTAGTCTGTTATTAGTCGCTTGCACCTGACCAAAATGTTGCGTTTTTAATGTACATCTCTAAGGCCTTTTTTCACTACATATGTGTTGGTATTACTATTTCCAGTTTATAAACTAAAGATAAAGAGTCAGATAATGTTTTATTGTTGTTCAGTCATTTATACATCTCTGACTTTCTGTGACCCCAGGGATTATAACACGCCAAATCCTTCTGTCCTCCACTATCTCCTGAAGTCTGCTCAAGTTCATGTTTGTTGTTTCCATCACACTATTCATCTCATCCTCTAATATCCTTTTTACCTTTTGCCTTCAATCTTTCCCAACATCAGCATACTTTTTTTTCAAATGAATCCTATGTTCTCATTATATGGCCAAAATGTTTAAGCTTTACCTAATGAATAGCCTAAATAAATTTGTTCAAGTTCTAACTAATTTGGTCTCCTTGCTGCCCAAGAGACTCCTAAAAGTCTTCTCTAACGTCACAGTTTGAAAGCATTGATTCTATGGTTAAATGACTTGCCCAAGATCATGCAGCTAGTAAGTGAGGAAGGCTGAATGTAAATTCAGGTCTTGCTGACTCCAGGCCCAGAGCTCTATCTGCTTTACCACCTAACTGACCAGCCCAGAGAATATTACTATTAATTAACCAAGTGTGTAGGAAATTATCTTTATATGCTGGGTATTTGGTAACTATTCATTTATCAGTGATATTCATACCTGTCAAACATTTGATCTAAATGCAAATTATATCCAAAATATTATTTATAAGAGTAATTTTATAAAGTGAACTCACATTTGCATATCTATTCTATTTCATTAGTTTCTATAGAGGGAAAATTGATTAATTTCATGAAACATGAGCTCATACTGAAATATCAGATTGTTCTCTAGTGTAAGTATAAACAAAAATTAGGTGTCTTTTGATAAAGAAAGAGAATTCTTGTAAAAAATCAAAGTTGTATTGATTTTTTTAACAGAATATAAGTGCAAATGGAAAAAAGTCAAAGTAGCAATCAACTATAGAGTTTAGCATAGAAAAAACATTTTAAATATAGTAGTTTATATTTATACAATGCTTTAAAGTTACAGAACACTTAGCATGTATTATGCTATTTTATGCTTACAACAATCCAGTAAGCTAGGTAGTGTGAGCATTTTCCTCCATTTTACAGAACTAGAATCGAAAGCCTGACAAGGTTAATTTACTTGTTAAACCTTATAATCCAGGATATGGGACAGCTGGGATTTGAACCCAAGTTTGTCAATTAAGTCTTAAATTCAGTATTCTTTTGAATCATTGTTCTTTTTCTAGGATGGGATATCAAATACCAAAGAAGCAAACTAACATTTTCCAAGAATATTTTATAAAATAACTCAAAGATATATGAGCAAAATTAAAACAATACTAGAAAAGTCTTGTCTTATTTAATGATTATAGATCCTGGAGTACTTCATTTTGTATGAAGCAGAAGCAAATTTATTTGAGCCTTTGCTTTGTCCCCATAGGGAATTTGAACAATTCTCAGACTCTTGCTGAAGGACATACATAAACTCATATGCTTCCCTGTAGACCAGTGGTGTCAAACTCTTCCCTGAGGGCCACATTAAACCACAAATTAACATAAGCTATTTAGTATTTTATTTTTATCCTTTTTTGTTATATTTCCCAAGTACATTTAAATTCTTTCAATTGTCAATTTTGCCCACCTTGCTGCTCAGAGGTTGGGAATTTGAAACCTTTGCTCTGAACCACTATGGGGGGGAGTGGAGAATGAGTGTTTGAGCCAAGAAAATTTCTCCATTCATTAAACTTTAAAAGGAATGACTCTACCCTCTGATGCTTTCTCTCTTACTATCTGCTCAACATGTGGGAATTCTATGAGTCTCTCCTATGGACTTTTGGTAGGTGAAGGGGCAGGAGGTAGATTTTCTTCTACTCTTCAGCAACTATTGTGGTTTCTTTCACATGGAAATGATAACATGTATCACTTAGGCAAGACTGAGACTAGATTATGGACCACTTGCTCCCTCTTCAGCTTTGTGTTTCTTTCCAGTGGCATAGATGTTTCCAGGCTTGAAGAGACACCTTATGAGAAGAGCCTGAGATATTCAGCAGTCACACAGAATATCATCCGCTTTGATGTTTATAAGTCTTAGTCTTCTGGGAAAGACATAACAATTACGGACTATTCTTTCAAATATGTAGTCTTTGTTAATGTATGCTTATTGGTATTTTGTATTTTAAGCATTCCTTTTGCATGCAGAAAATAGATGCCCAAAGTCTAATCTTCCTTAAAACACTGAGGATTTTTTTCTAATCCTGTTTGGAGGAAACCCTACATATGAGCCAATGTAATCTAAAAGTAATTTTCCTTCCCTAAGGCCCTATGGTAGAGGTATAAGAACAAGGATTAATGAAAAAGAACCTACTGACACTCTTTACAGGCAAGGCTACATGAGGCTAAACTCAGTACATTCCTGAGACCAAAGCTGGTAATGAATAGTATGAAAGGTCACCTCCAGATTCTCTGAGCCTAACCAGTGTTTGTTACAAGTAAGATCACCAATAAAATATAGGATATTTAAAGTCAAGAATTATTTCTTTTTTTATTTATATTTCTAGTGCCAAGATGCAGCAGGATAAAATGAATAGAGTTAGTATTGGATTCTGGAAGAACTGAGTGCAAATCCTACCCCTGCTACTTAATGATTGTAAGATCAACCAAATCAGGTCACTTAACCTCAGGGCTCTAGGTATTTCTATCAGAAGATTATAAGTTGCAAAGAAGTTGTCAAACTGCATTGGTCTTTCAAGATCCTTAGTCTAAACATGAAAACTTTGGGTTTTACACCTCAAAGGAAACTAAAAAGCCAACTATACCAAATCTTTCAGTTTTGATTTGAAGAATTGAGGCTCAGAGAGGTTATGTAACTTTCCCAATGCTACACATCTAGTATAAGTATATGAAATGGGATTTTAACCTGGGCCTTCATAACCTCAAGTCCAATAATCTAAGCACCATAACATGCTTCCTCAATTTTTCACATAAGCTAAATCATAGATCCATTCCCTACCCCTGTGTGTATCCCTAACACCTAATATAGTACCCAATACACTATATGGTTTGCTTGCTAAGTATTTGTTGAATTGAATTGAGTCAAACAACAACTGAACAAAATTATGATTTGGTTAAATATGCAGGTCTAAGATAGAAAAAAATGAAGAATTAGTTCATGGTAATTGCCATTGGTGAGCTAGCTCCATGTTTAAAGCAAAGTGTCAACCCCAAAAGGTGCCTTTTGTCGATATTTGTAAGTAGAGAAATGAGGAAATCAAAAAAATAGTCTAATAGAAAAATACAGAAAAACTGTCAAGATCATTAAGGCTTAAAACTGTGTAGAAGATTGTGCTACATAATGAAAGGCAGCATAGCCCAGAACAAGTCTGAGAATCAGAAGTCCAGGTAATTAGTCCTTTTTTATAACATATAACAATGAATTACATATTTCATGTAATTATTCAAATTCATATAACTTCTCTAATCTTGTTTTCTCATTTATAATGTATAGTTTATTTTCTCCCAGTTATATATAAAAGTTAATACTAATTTTTAAAGCTTGATTTCCAAATTCTCTCCCTTCCTCGTCCCCCCAACTTCCTTACTGAGAAGGCAAGCAGTTTGATAGAGGTTATACATGTGTAGTCATGAAAAACATATCCATAATAGATTTATTGCGAAAGAAAACATAGACAAACCGCCCCCCCCCAAAAAAAAACTAAAGGAAAAGAAAGTTAAAGAAAAAGTAGTTTTCAATCGGTATTCAGACACCATCAGTTCTTTCTCTAGGGATGAATACCATTTTTCATCATAAGTCCTTCAGAGTTGTCTTGGATTGTTTTATTGCTGAGAGTAGCTAAGTCATTCACAGTTGTTCATCTTACAATATTGCATTACCTTGTACACAGTACATTTCACTTTGTATCTGTAACAACAATGCTGCTTGCAGGTGCTATGGAGGTGTAAGGCCAATAGCACCAGCACATAGGAGGGCTGCTAGCAATGATTCTTTGATCTGCTCTTCTAAGGAGAGCAACTTTAAGTTGACAATCTCACTTTAATTATACATACATATATCATTCACTTAGTTCAGAGGGGAAAGTGAACACACTGAACTTCAGAGAAAACACAAACAGAAATTACAAGCAGAAATTATATAAACAGAGCAAATAACACAAATCAGCAGACAGGGCTTCTAACTGTCTGTCCACAGTAATACGTACATAGTTGGCAGAGAGAAAAGCACTAAGATCTGGGTTTTCATAGCCAGAGGGTTCTTTAACAGTTACCCAGAGTCTTGTCTGGCCCAATCACACAAACACTCTCCCAATGAGTGAGCCCCAAAGCAAAATGCTATATATATCTATATCTATATATATATACACAGACATATATATGTATATATATATTTATACACACACACATATATATGTATATATATATTTATACACACATACATACATATAAGTGTATATACACATATACATATACATATATATATATATATACACATGTGTATATATATATATATGTATATATAAGCTTCTTCGGGGTCAGAGGGCATCACAACCATGTGATTCAAACCCATGTGACTTAAGGAGGTCATCAGAGACTCTTGATTCAATCGAAGACTCAATTCAAACAAAGGCAAGGCTCAATCAAAGGCACTTGATTGCCTTAGTGCTGAGAGGCACTCTAAAAGTGCCAGTTTGCTTGCCATTACAGTATCACTCCATGGAAGTCTTTCTAGGTTTTTCTGAGAGCCTCTTGCTCATCATTTCTTATAGTACAATAGTATTCTATTGTAATCACCTACCATAACTTGTTGAGCCATTGCCCAGTTGATAGGCATCCCCTCAATTTCCATATCTTTGCCTCCAGAAATGAGCTACTACAAATAATTTTGTACATATAGATCCTTTTCCTTTTTAGAAAAAATCTCTTTTGGGATACAGAACTAGTAGCGGTATTGTAATGTCATGGTTTTACAGCCTTTTTGGCACAGTTTCAAATTGCTTTATAGAATGGTTGAATCAACTCACAACTCAACCAACAGTCCATTAATTTCTCATTTTTCTCACATGCCCTCCTCCAACTTTGTCATTTACCGTTTCCATCCTATTAGCTTATCTAATAGATATGAGATAGTACCTCAGAATTGTTTTAATTTGCCTTTCCCCAATTGATAGTCAATTAAAGCATTTTTTCATATAGCTACAGATAGCTTTGATTACTTTACCTGAAAACTGGTCATATCTTTTGATCATTTATCAATTGGGGAATGGCTCTTATTTTTATAAATTTGACTCAGTTACCTATATATTTGAGAAATGAGGTCATTATCAGAGAGATTTGCTTCAAAATTTATTCAAAAATTACTGTTGCTAACTGTATTTCACTCCATGTTTTTCCTCCCTTCTCCCATATATTCTATTCTGTCCCTCCTTTTGCCTTGTCCCTCCTCAAAAGTCTTTTGCTTCTGACTAGCCCCTCCCCAATCTGCCTTCTCTTCAATGACCTTCCTTTTTAAAAGTTGTTATTAATTTACTTATTTTTAGTTTCCAACATTCATTTCCACAAGATTTTGAGTTTCAAATATTCTCCTCATCTCTCTTTTTCCCCCACCCCAACATGGCATGCATTCTGATTACCCCTTCCCCCAGTCTGTCCTCTCTTCCATCACCTAACTCCTCTCTTATCCCTTTCCTCTTTAGTTTCTTGTCAGGCAAGATAGATTTCCATATTCCATTGCCCATATATCTTATTTCCCAGTTGTATGTAAAAACAATTTTTAACATTTGTTTTTAAACTTTGAGTTCCAAATTCTCTCCCTTCTTCTCTCCCCTCCACCCTCATTGAGAAGGCAAGCAATTCAATAATGGTTATACATGTGAAGTTATGCAAAAATACTTCCATAATAGTCATGTCGTGAAAAACCAACTATATTTCCCTCCACCCTATCCCACCATCATTTATTCTATTTTCTCTTTTGACCCTGTCCCTTTTCAAAAGAGTTTGTTTCTGAGTACCCCCTCCCCCAATCTGCCCTCCCTTCTATCATACCCCACCTTATTCTTCCTCTCCCCCCACTTTCCTGTAGGGTAAGATACCCAACTGAATGTGTATGTTATTCCCTCCTTAAACCAAAACTGAAGAGAGTAAGGTTCACTCATTCCCTTTCAGCTCTCTCCTCTTCTCCTCTATTATAAAAGCTTTTTCTTGCCTCTTTTACATGACATAATTTACCCCATTCTATCTCTACCTTTCTCTTTCTCCGAGTATATTCCACTCTCTTTAATTTTTTTAGATACCATGCCTTCATATTCTTCAACTCACCCTGTGTCCTCTGTGTTTATATACACATATATGTACATATACATATGTGTGTGTATCCTTTTCTCCTTCTCCCAACATATTCTACTCTCACTCCTTAATGTTTTTTAGATAACATTCCATCATATACTTCAACTCACCCCGTGCCCTCTATCTGTCTATCTATCTATCTAGACAGAGGGCACAGGATGAGTTCCTTCCAACTACCCTAATGCTGAGAAGAGTCTCATGACTTAAAAATGTCATCTTTTTATGTAGGAATGTAAGCAGTTCAACTTTAATAAGTCCCTTGTGATTTCTTTTTCTTGGTTACCTTTTCATGCTTCTCTTGATTCTTCTGTTTGAAAGTCAAATTTTCTATTCAGCTCTGGTCTTTTCACTGAGAAAGCTTGAAAGTGCTCTATTTTTTGAAAATCTGTATTTTTCCTTGGAGCATGATACTCAGTTTTGCTGGGTAGGTGATTCTTGGTTTTAAGCTTAGCTCCATTGACCTGCAGAATATCATATTCAAAGCCCTTTGATCACTTAATGTAGAAGCTGCTAGATCTTGTGTTATCCTGATTGTGTTTCCACAATACTCGAATTGTTTCTTTCTGGCTGCTTGCAGGATTTTCTCCTTGATCTGGGAGCTCTGGAATTTGGTGACAATATTCCTAGGAGTTTTCTTTTCGGGATCTTTTTCAGGAGGCAATCTGTGGATTCTTTCAATTGCTATTTTACCCTGTGGCTCTAGAATATCAGGGCAGTTCTCTTTGATAA
>JAQQSZ010015272.1:0-11317 GCA_028646595.1 Phalanger gymnotis
AAACAATTCAAATATGAATCCATAGTTAGGATAACACAAGACATTTACATTAAATCACATTCCACATTAAAGGACTGGAGAGTTTGGAATGTGATATTCTAGAGGACAAAAAAAAGCTAGTATTACAACCAAGGATCATCTAAGCAGCAAAACTGAACATAATCCACCAGGGAAAAACAGATATTTAAAAGAGGATTTTCAAGCATTTCTGATGTAAAGACCAAGGCTGAATAGAATATTCTACTTTCAAATACAAGACTCAAGAGGAGCATAAAAAGTTAAAGAGGAAAGAGAAATTCTAAGGGATCCAACAAGGATAACCTATTTACATTCCTACATGGGAAGATAACACTTGTAACTCCTACAAACTTTAACATTATTAGGGCAGTTAGAAGCAATATATGTAGACAGAGGGCATGGGTATGAGTTGACTATGATGGAATGATATCTAAAAAACAAATAAATTAAGGGGTGAGAAAGAAAGATCTACTGGGAGAAGGGAAAAGGGAAAGGTAGAATGGGATATATTATCCCACATAAAAGAGGCACCTAAAAGCTTTTACAGTGGAGGGAAAGATGGGAGTGTGGCAATGTATGAATCTTAATTTCATTGGAATTGGTTCTGAAATGGAATAAGCTTGGTATAGAAACCTATCTTTACCCTACAGAGAAGTAGGAGAGGAAGGAGATAAGAGTGGCAGGGCAGATACAAGGGATTGGAGGAGATGCAAAATACTTTTGAGGTTAGACAGGAGAGAGAAAGAAAATGGGGGAAATAGAGTAGATGGAAATACACAGTAATCATAACTGTAGAAGAATTTTTACAGTAAATTTCTCTGAGAAAGGCCTCATTTCTCAAATATATAGAGAACTGAGTCAAATTTATAAAAATATAAATCATTCCCTAATTTATGAATGCTCAAAGGAAATGAACAGGCAATTTTCAGCTGAAGAAATCAAAACAATCTATAGTCATATAAAAATGCTCTAAATCACTATTGATTAGAGAAATACACATTAGAACTCTGAAGTACCACCTCATACATCACATTGGCTAATATGACAGAAAAGGAAAATGACAAATGTTGGAAAGGATATGGGGAAATTGGGACTAGTACTGTGTTGGTAGAGTTGTGAATTAATCTTACCATTCTGGAGAGCAATTTGGAATGATGCCTGAAGGACTATAAAATGGCACATACTCTCTGACCCAGAATTACCATTACTAGGTCTGCATCCCAAAGAGATCAAAGAAAAAGGGAAAGGACCTGTATGTACAAAAATATTTATAGCAGCTCTTTTTGTGTTTGCAAGGAACTGGAAATTGAGAGGATGTCTATTAGTTAGGGAATGGCTAACAAGTTGTGGTATATTATTGTGATAGAATTCTATTATTGTGTTTCAAGAAATGAGCAGGATGACTTCAGAAAAACCTGAGGAGACTTACAAAAACTGATGCAAAATGAAGTGAGCAGAACCAGGAGAACATTGTACACAGTAACCAATATTGTACAAAAATCAACTGTGAATGACTTAGCTATTCTCAACAATACAAAGATCCAAGACAATTCTGAAGTACTTATGATGAAAAATTCTATCTATCTTCAGAGAAAGAACTGATGGAATCTGAACACAGATTGAAACAAACTTTTTTTTACTTTATTTTTCTTGGGTTTGTTTGTGTTTTGGGGAGGGGTCTCTGTTTTCTTTCACAACATTGCTAATATGGAAATATGTTTGCATGTGCATAACCTATATTAAATAACTTGCCTTCTAATGGGGGGGGGGGACCCTAAGGAGAGAGAGAATTCGGAATTTAAAGCTTTAAAAAACAAATGTTAAATTTTTTCATGTAAATGAGAAAAATAAGATATTAAGGATGAGAAAAATAAAACAAAACAAAGTTCTTTGCAGTAAGATATCAAGTAAAGGAAAGATGTCCATTGCCACCACTACTATTTAATAAAAGACCAAAAATTTTAGCTGTGGCAATAACACTATTAAAAATTGAAGGAATAAGCCTAGGCAAAGCGAAAACAAAATTAATCCTTTTTGTAAATATGATAGTTAACTTAGGGAATCCTAGAAAGTCGACTAAAAATTAGTTCAAACAATGAATTTGGCAAATTGTAGTATATAAAATAAACCAACATAAATAGTAACACATATATATTCTATATATTACCAATAAAACCCAGCAGCAAGATAAAAAGTTAAATTCCTCTTAAAATAAAATGAGAATGTGTCAATAGTTAGGAGTCTCCCTACCAAGAGAAGAATTATGCAAATTCAAAGTTAAGGAAATGTAATGCTAGTTATAGAATATTGATTTCAAAAAACAAACAAAAACAACAAGGAAAAAATGTGCAAAATGGTAAAATGTAAAAACAAATTAGTGGTTTACAGACCCACAGTGAAAATAATTGTTAGCATATACAAAAATTAAATCATTCCTTTCTTTTTGAAGACAAATACAAAACACTATACAAATAAAGACTGATCTAAGTAACTGGAGAAATATTAATGCTCATGGGTAGGAATAGGCCAATATAACAACAATGAAAATACCACCTAAATCAATATACTTATTCAGTGCCATACCAATCAAATTGCCAAAGGATTACTTTATAGAAATATGGAAAAATAATAATGAAATTCATCTAAAGGATAAAGAATCTCAAGGGAAATAATTAAAAGAATTGTGAAGTATAGATAACTCACAAACTCTACTATAAAGTAGTAATCATCAAAACCATTTGACACAGATTAGAAAATAGAGGTAGGACAATAGAACAGCTTAGGTATATAATAAATAGAGGTATATAGAGAAGCTTAATGTTTGTTAAAACCCAACAACTGAGGCAATAATTCATTCTTCAACAATAATTGTTGGAAAATTTGGAAAGCTTTCTGGCAGATATTAGTTTTAAATTATACTTCACACCACATACCAAGATAAGCTCAAATTAGATGCACGGGTTGGACATAAAGACATCATAAACTAATTAGAGGAGCAAGGAAGGAATTTCCTTTCCAATTTATTGACAGGATAAGAGTTCATGATCAAATAAGGGATGGATAGGATCAGGGAAGATAAAATGAACAATTTTGACTGCAAAAAGTTAGTATTTGCAGGGGGCGGAAACCAATGCAGTTATGATTAGGAGGAATGCAGTTGATCGGGTGGGAGGAGAATCTTTGCAACAAATTTCTCCTATCAGTATCTCATCTCCAAATTATGTAAGAAACTGATTCAAATCTATAAAAATAAGAGCTATTCCCCAGTTGATAAATGATGAAATCAATAAACAGTTTTAAAAGGAAGAAATGCAAACTATCAATAGTCATATAAAACAATCCTTCCATTTAGTATTAATTACAAAATGCAAATTAAAGCAAGTCCAAGGTTGTCCCTCAAACCCACCATATTGGTAAAATCAACCAAAAAGGAAAATAGCTAATGTTGGAAGAACTGTGGATAAAGAGCCACATTAATGCACTACTGGTACTACGATGAATTGGACTAATTATTGTGGAAAGCAATTTGAAACTATGTCCAAAAGGTCACTAAACTATGAATACTCTGATCCAGAGGTATCCACTGTGAAGTTTATTCCCCAAAGTGACCAAAGATGGAGTAAAAGGACCCTACGTACATAAATTTTTTATAGCAGCACTTTTTGTGGAATCTAAGAAGAATAGCCAAATTTTTTTAAAGGGAGGGTGTGGTATAGAAATGTAATGGAATACTATTGTCCATAACACATGATAAAAATTGATAGTTTCAGAGAAACCTGGGAAGACTTGTGTGAAATGATACATTATAAAGTTAGTAGAACTAGAATATGTTATACTACAGCAACAACATTGGAAAAATGAGTAATTTGAAAGACTTAAGAACTCTGATCAAAGCTATGTCCAGTCGTGATTCCAAAAGACTATGAAGGATAATGCTAACCTTCTGTTGAAGTGGTAAAGGATGAAATATGCAGATTGAGACATACAGTTTTGGGCATTGTCAGTGTGAGAATTTTTTTCTTTGTATATGTTTGTTAAAAAGTGTTATTTTTTCTCCTTGTGGAAGAATAAGACAGTTGAGAGATAAAGAAAATTGAAAAAATAAAACTTTAATTAGTTTTTAATGGCCTGGGAGTGATAATTAGATAAAATATGAAGGTGAAGCATAGTGTAGGGTCTGAAACTAGCTAAAAATAATGGGTTAAATTATATCCAGTCACTAACAAGATGGCTCAACGCCACAGTGGGACTTCTATAAAAATTCTTAAAATTAGTTCATTAACTTCCCAAATCTTATTGTTATTTGTTCATTTAATAAGCATTTGTTAAATACCTAGTTTACATAGCTAGAGATGGAAGTGAACCAAAAGTCATTCTGTCCAACCCTCTCATTTTATAATTGAAGAAACTTACCATGTGTGCTAAACAATCTACTAGGTGCTAGGAATAAAAACACAAAAATGAAACAGTATCTACCCTCAAAGAGGTTATAGTCTATTGGGGAGGAAACAATATAAACCTAGACAAGTAAATACTAAATATATACAAATAAAATACAAAGTAATTGTGAGGAAGGGGTTCAATAACAACTGGAAGAATCAGGATGGGCTTTGTGTAGACAGTAACTCTTGAAGAAATTGGACTCTAAGAAGTGGAATTAAGGAGGGATTCATATCTAGGCATGGGCAAAAGCATCGAAATGGAAGATAGAAATTAATTATGGTGACCAAATCAACTGGAAAATAAAGTGTGTTGTGAAGACCAAAGTGTAATAACCCTGGAAAGTCTAGCTACATCCATATTGAGAAATGCTTGCTTTAACAGCCAAACAGATTTCCAGCAAATATGTTGATGTGAAAGTTTGTATCCAAATCCAGAGTCCCTGAGAAATATCCTAGAAACTAAGAAAAAGAGTAGCAGATAAAGCAAAAATTCTATTAAACTAAAGAGAAAAACAATTAAGTTCCTCTATTAATTCTATTGTTATTTAGTCATTTCATTCATGCCCAACTCTTCTACATCTGGTAAAAGGTCTGAAAATCAACAAGATTTTGACTCTGGTCTATCAAAACTGAAGCACAGGACAAAGCTACATCCAAGAACACAGAGCAAAGTGCTCAGAAAGTATGCCCTTCAGGTTCTGCCAAAAGGAATAAATCTAGCCCAAGACTAGGTAGAGCTTGTCAGAGCTACAACAGTTGATAAAATGAATTTTCTACGGTTGACTATATGAGGAGAAAAGAGCTGAAGCCCCGATCCAGACAGCATCCACCATAGAAGAAAGTAGAAACCTTTAAGTTGGTTGGTTGTTGTCCTTAGTTCTCAGAGGATCAAAATGATATCAGTATACTTGAGTCAAGATTCAATGTGTCCGTCTGTGGCAGATCAGGCCAATACAAGCTTGGAATGCTCTACCACAGGTCGGGCACAAATAATTCGTGTGAACATTTGGGTTGGATACTCCAAACTTGCACATCCTGTGTTTCCTTTGAGCTGTTTCAAGAGAAAAAGCAAATAGAACACACAATAACAATTTAATGAGCTGGTTATGCTGCCACACATCTGAAATCCTAGTCCCTGTGGGAGACTGAGGCTAGAGAATTTCTTGAGCTAAGGAGTTCTGAGCTTCAGTGAGTTATGCTAGTGGAGTGACTGAACTTAATGGTCTCTAAAATCCTTTCCAGTTCTAAATAATGATTCTATGAAAGAATTTAAGAAGAAACATGACCACCAAAAAAACCTAGATATAATAATTCAAGAAACCATTTTTAAAAAACTGTCCAGAACTATTATAGCCAGAGTGAAAATAGAAAGAATTCACATGCAAATTCCTAAAAGAAAATCTAAACTGAAAAGAGAATAAATACCATGACCTTGCTAAAATTTTTATAAAAGATATAACTAAATTGAAAAGAGAATAAATACCATGACCTTGCTAAAATTTCTATAAAAGATATAAACATTTGTGGCACAGTATACTAACAGGCAAAAGAAAAAATATTTTCAACCAGCAATAACTTATCCTGCAAAACTGAGTATAATTTGATAGAAATAATAAAATAAAGGATTTTCAAATTCTTGATGTAGAGGCTAGAGATGAGTAGAATCTATGAAATAAAAACAGGAGAAAACTAAAAAAGATAATTTTTTGCTCTTTTTGATTTTTTTTAAAGAAAAGAAAGGAAACATGAGGGGAAATGAGGAAAAAAGAGAAGAAATTGTTGTCTATCAAAATTAGGTATGTGGAAAGATAAAAAAAGATAGAAATTGTTGTATGGCAGTCAGGAATATCATGAACTAAACAAAGGAGGGTTAAATATACATACATGCAAATGCACATAAATTTCATGTAGAAATACATTAAATTCAGCAATGAAATAAGCAGTAACAAGGAGGGGTAAGAGAATCTGGGAGAGAATAGACACTAAAAAATGTGAACTAGGAAAAGTGGGCCATTTACAGGGATTTAAAAAAAAAGAACAAAAGTATAAGAATCAATGATATTGCTCTGAGCTGAATAAAGAGCCAAAGGATGGGGACTTCCAGGAGCCAAGATGGTGGAGTAAGCAGGAAATTGCCTGAACTCTCCAATTTTCACCTTCAAACAACTATAAATAGCACCCCAAAACAAATTCTAGAATGGCAGAACCAACAAAAAAACATGGTGGAACAATCATCTAACTCAAAAAACTTGGGAGGTGGGTAGGAAAAGTCTGTCTCACTTAGTTAAAGAGGTAGTGCAGTCCAAGACAGGAAGCATTCAGTCTCATCCTCAGCAACCCAGAGGAAGGTCCTGAGTCCCAGTTAGGTGCCAGGTGAGAAGGCAAATGCCAACATGGGGACCTCCCAGATGCCTCAGCACAGTGACAGGGGAATAGGCAGGCACCAGTGTCAGGACTCCCTCACGTGCATCAGCATGACACCAGGTAAGCTGCCAGGCCACTATGGAATCATGTAATCCTCATCCCCACCCCCACCTCTGCACAGCAACAGGTGAACAGCAAGGCAATACAGGGGTCCCCCAAGTGCCTAAGTGTATAATTAGATGAACTGGCACAACCACCACCACCTGCCTCAGCACAGTACCAGGCCAGATCATTGTAGCCTCCAGCAGCACCAGCTACCTCCTACTCTACCCCACCCCCTCAGCACAGCACCAGGCATGAGGGTCCCTTGTGGACCTCAGGACAGTACCCGTGCAGCACCAGGCAAAGAGCCAAGGCCTGTGGCCCCCAGCACAAGAAGTTTTGGACGTTGCCCCTTTGACCCCAGAAACAGAGTTCAAATTTAAAAGTGTGAGGAAAGGCTAGAAAAGGTGAACAAAACAAAAAAAAAAGGAGAATCTGACCATAGAAAGATATTATGAAGACAGTGAAGATCAAGACACAGACTCAGAAGAGAATAACAATGTCAAAATGCCTATATGCAAAGCTCCATAGAAAAATGTGAATGGAACTCAAACTCCAAAAAGAACTCATGGGAGAACCCAAAGGGGAGTTTAAAAATCAAATGAAACATAGAAGAAAAATTTGGAAAAGAAATGAGAATAATTCAAGAGAATCATGGGAAAAAATCAGTGGCTTGATAAAAAGCACCAAAAAAATGGAAAAAGAGATACAAAAATTTACTGAAGAAAACAACTCCCTAAAAAGTAGAATTGGCTAAATGAAAAAAGAGGTTAAAAAAAGCTAACTGAAGGAAATGATTCCTTAAAAAATTAGAATTTGACAAGTGGAAGCTAATGACTCTGAGACATCAAACAAAACCAAAAGAATGAAAAAAATAAAAGAAAAATGTAAAATACCTCATTGGAAAAAACAACTGACCTGAAAAATAGGTCCTGGAGAGATAATTTAAGAATCACTGGACTACCTAAAATTCATGATCAAAAGGAGGGCCTAGCAGCTACGTGGCACAGTGAGTAGAGCACCAGCCCTGGAGTCAGGAGGACCTGAGTTCAAATCTGGCCTCAGATACTTGACACACTTACTAGCTGTGTGACCTTGGGCAAGTTACTTAACCCCAACTGCGCTGCCCAAGAAAAGAACACAGAAAAAGGAAGAAAGGAGGGCCTTGATATCATACTTCAAGAAATTATCAAAGAAAACTGTCCTGAGGGGGAAAAATAGACATTGTATGAATCCACTGACCACCTCCAGGAAGAACTCCCAAAAGGAAAACTCCCAGGAACATTATAGCCAAATTCCAAAATTTCTAGGAAAAGAAAAAATATTGCAAGCAGCCAGAAAAAAAAACAATTCAAATATTGGGAAGCCATAGTCAGGATTACACAGGACTTGGCAGCTATGACATTAAAAGATTGGGCTGTCATGGAACATGATATTCCAGAAGGCAAAGGAGCTAGGATTTCAACCAAGAATCACCTACCCAGAGGAATTAAGCATAATCTTGCAAGGGAAAAAATGGATATTTAATGAAGTAGAAGGCTTTCAAGCTTTCCTGAGAAAAAGACCAGAGCTGAACTACAACAACAACAGAATTATTTTAAATATCAAGACTCAAGACAAAGCATAAAAAGGTAAAAAGGAAAGAGAAAACATAGGGGATGCAATAAGGCTGAGCTGTTTACATCCCTTCATGGGAAGATAATACTTATAATTCCTAAGAACTGTATCACTAATAGTGCAATTAGAAGGTGTATACATAGACAGAGGATGTGGATATAAGGTGAATTTGAGGGCATGACATAAAAAAAATAATTAAAGGGTGAGGAAGTGGATTACACTGGAAGCAGAAGGAAGGGAAAGGTAGAACGGAGTAAATTATCTCATGTGAAGAGGCATCAAAGACCTATAGAGTGAAAGGGAAGATGGGAAGGTGGGCAGTGGCCATCACTTGAACCTTACTCTCATGAGAATTGGCTTAAAGAGGTAATAAAGTGCACAATCAGTTGGGTATAGAAATCTATCTTGTGCTACAGAGAAGTAGGAGAGGAAGAGATTAAGCAAAGCAGGGTGGAGGGAACTGACAGAGGAGAGGACAGATTGGAGAAGGCAATGGACAGATGCAAAACACTGGTGGGGAAAAAGGTTGGAAGGAGAGAAAGGAGGACAAACAGGAGGAAAAATAGGATGGAGGGAAATACACAGTTAGTAATCATTGTGATTGCGAATGGAATGAACTCTCCCATAAAATGGAAGTGCATAGTACAGTGGAACAAAAACCAGAATCCTACAATATGTTGTATACAAGAAACACACTTGAAGCAGAGAGACACACAGAAAGTAAAGGTAAGGAGCTGGAAAAGAATCTATTTGCTTCGGCTTAAAAAAAAACAGGTGTAATAATCACAATCTCAAAGCAAAAATAAATCTAATTTAAAAAGATAAGGAAGGAAACTACATCTTGCTAAAAAGGTACCATAGTCATTGAAGTAATATTAATACTAAACATATATGTGCCGAGTGGTATAGTATCCAAATTCTTAAAGAAGTTGAGTGACTTGTAGGATGAAACAGACAGAAAAACTATGCTAGTTGTGGACCTCAACTGTCCCCTCTCGGAGATAGATAAATCCAGCCAAACTAAACAAGACAGAAGTTAAGAAGGTGAATAGAATTTCAGAAAAGTTAGATGTGACAGAACTCTGGAGAAAATTGAAATGGAATAGAAAAGAATATATCTTTTTCTCAATAGTGCATAGCACCTACACAAAAATTGACTATATATTAGGGCATAAAAACTTCAAAATCAAAGTAGAAAGGTACAAATATTAAATGCATTCTTTCCAGATAATAATGTGATAAAAAATTACATTCAACAAAAGGCAGTGGAAAGAGATTAAAATTGGAAACTAAATAATCTAATCCTAAAGAATAACTGGGTCAAAACTATATGAGTAGGGGACCTCAACTGTCCCCTCTCAGAACTTGATTACACATATAAAACTTATGTCAAATTGCTTAACATTTTAGGAAGAGGAAACAGGGAAGGAGAGAAAAAATTTGGAAATCAAAAATTTGTAAAAATGAATGTTAAAAATTATTTTTGCAAATAATAAGAAAAAATGCTATTTTAAAAAGAGCCAAAGGACAGAGTAGAATCAGAATACTCCAATTATGGATTGCTGGTTTTTATCCCATTCCATTCTTTTCACTACATCCTTTTTCTTTATAATAAGTCAATGGAATAGAGTGAAAAAATTATAATGGGAGATTGTGAAGGTAAAAATACAATGAACACTGTAAATGAATTTATGAAAATGAATGGAATGAACTCACCTATAAAAGAGAGGAGCATACCAAAATAGATTAGAAAGCAAAATCTAACAATATGCATTGACAATATTGTACAAATTGTTTCTGAAAAATTGGGAAAAAAGAATCTTAGTCCAAACTTTGATGAAACAAATATTATTCCTGATACCTAAACCTGGGAGAGATAAAGCAGAGAAAGAAAATATGATTACTATCTCTAATGAATATCAATACAAAAAATATTGAAGAAAATATTAGCAATGAGGATATACAAATACATTTTTTAAATTATATATATTTGGCCAGGTTAGATTTATGCCAACTATGCAGTACTGGTTAAACATTAGGAAAACTATGAACAATAAAAGTCATAGATGCAAAAAAAGTTTTGACAACATTTTTTAAATACCAAAAACTGTAGGACTAAATGAACCTTTACTTAACAAAACTTTCCCTAGCTTAATAAGCAGTATATACCAAAAACCAAAACCTAATCTTAACTCTACCAGAGAAATGCTAAAGTCATTTCTAATGACTAGTCTAAGTTCAAAGAAATCAAGAATTTCCATTGTCACTACAATTATTTAATACAATGCTAGAAATTCTAGATATGGCAATAAGACAAGATTTTTAAAACTGAAGTAATAGGTGTAGTCAAAAATGGAAAAATGTGATCCCTACTTGTAGAAGAAATGGTGACTTACCTAGAGAATCCTAGAGATTCAACTAAAAAATAATTTAAACATTTAGTAACTTAAAGTACTATAGTACCACATAAATGTACCAAATCATCAGACTTTCTCAATTTTACTAACAAAGTCCACCAGGAACATGTTTTTCCTCAATAGATAAGTATTCAAAGGATACAGATAGGCAGTTTTCAAAAGAAGAAATACAAGCTATCAACAATCAAATGAAAAAATATATTCCAAATCACTAAGATAAATGTATGCTAAAAACCACTCTAAGGTTCCACCTCACATTCATTGAATTTTCAAAAGTGACTAAAAGAAAAAAGAAAGTAACAATTGTTGGAAGAGTCATCAGAAGACAGGCATAATGATATACTGTTGTCAGAGCTA
>JAQQSZ010015273.1:0-11317 GCA_028646595.1 Phalanger gymnotis
TGTTCGCGCCGTGCGCGCTGGGCTCAGCTCCGCTCCCCTCGGCTGGGGACTGGGAGGTCAGTGTGGGACCGAACTTACCCAGGGACCATCCAGGCTGTCCTGCGGTGGAGCCCTGCTTCCCTCTGCCACTTTGTGGGTTCTGCAGCTCTAAACTTGGTTCAGAGCCATTGTTTTATAGGTTTTTGGAGGAACTTGGTGGGGAGCTCACGCCAGTCACTGCTTCCCAGCCGCCATCTTGGCTCCACCCCCCCATCTGTCTATATATTCATGTATTCCCTTCAACTACCCTAATACTGAGAAAAGTCTCATGAATTATACACATCATTTTTCCATGTAGGAATGTAAACAAAACAATTCAGCTTTAGTAAGTCCCTCATGAATTCTCTTTCTTGTTTACCTTTTCATGCTTCTCTTGATTCTTATATTTGAAAGTCAAATTTTCTATTCAGCTCTGGCCTTTTCACTGAGAAAGCCTGAAAATCCTCTATTATATTGAAAATCCATATTTTGCCTTGGAATATGATACGCAGTTTTGCTGGGTAGGTGATTCTTGGTTTTAATCCTAGCTCCTTTGACCTCCAGAATATCATATTCCATGCCCTTCGATCTCTTAATGTAGAAGCTGCTAGACCTTGTGGTATACTGATTGTCTTTCCACAATACTCAAATTGTTTCTTTTTGGCTGCTTGCAGTATTTCCTCCTTGACCTGTAAACTCTGGAATTTGGCGACAATATTCCTAGGAGTTTTCTTTTGGGGATCTTTTTCATGAGGCAATAGGTGGATTCTTTCAATTTCTATTTTACCCTCTGGTTCTAGAATATCAGGGCAGTTTTCCTTGATAATTTCTTGAAAAATGATATCTAGGCTCTCTCTTTGATCATGTCTTTCAGGTAATCCAATAATTTTTAAATTATGTCTCCCAGACCTATTCTCCAGGTCGCTGGTTTTTTCAATGAGACATTTCACATTGTCTTCCATTTTTTCATTCGTTTGGTTCTGTTTTATGATATCTTGATTTCTCACAAAGTCAGTAGTTTCCACTTGCTCCAATCTGATTTTACGGTGGTATTTTCTTCAGTGGTCTTTTGAACCTCCTTTTCCATTTGGCTAATTCTTCCTTTCAAAGCATTCTTCTCCTCACTGGCTTTTTGGAGCTCTTTTGACATGTGGTTCTAACATGACATGACATAGTTTGTTTTTTAGGGTGTTGTTTTCTTTAGTATTCTTTTGGGTCTCCTTTAGCAAGTTGTTAACTAGTTTTCATGGGGTTTTTTTGCATCTCTCTCATTTCTTTTTCCAATTTTTCCTCTACTTCTCTTAGTTGCTTTTCAAAATACCTTTCGAGCTCTTCCATGACCTGAGACCAATTCATATTTTTTGGAGGCTTTTGATGCAGGCTCTTTGACACTGACCTTAGAATCAGGAAAACCTGAATTCAAATCCAGTCTCAGGCACTGCTTGTATGACCCTAGGAAAGTTACATAACCTTTTCCTGCCTCAGTTTCCTCATCTATAAAATGGAGAATTTTAATAAATAATAATAACATTAATTTAATAAATTTAATAAATTAATTTAATTTTATTAATTAATCAAAATTAATTTAATAAATAATAATAAAATTATACTTATTTCCCAAAGTTGTTGTGGGAATCAACTGAGATATTTACAAAGAACTTAACACAGTCCCTGCCACATAGTAGACACTTGATAAATGCTTATCCTATTCTGTTATTCTCTGGTTGCTTGTAGTATTTTCTCCTTGATCTGGGAGCTCTGGAATTTGGTGACAATATTCCTAGATTTCTTTTTGGGATCTATTTGAGGAAGTGATCCGTGGATTCTTTCAATTTCTATTTTGCCCTGTGGCTCTAGAATATCAGGGCAGTTCTCCTTGATAATTTCTTGAAAGATGATATCTAGGCTCTTTTTTTGATCATGGCTTTCAGGTAGTCCAATAATTTTTAAATTCTCTCTCCTGAATCTATTTTCCAGGTCAGTGATTTTTCCAATGAGATATTTCACATTGTCTTCTGTTTTTTCATTTCTTTGGTTCTGTTTTATAATTTCTTGATTTCTCATGAAGTCACTAGCTTCGAACTCAAAGTTGTAAAAGCAGATGCTCAAAAAAAGGTTGTTTTTACATGCAACAGGGAAATATGATACAATGGGGCATAGAAATCTATCTTGCCCTACAAGAAAGGAAGGAGAAAAGGGATGGGGGGAGGGGAAAGGGGGTGATTTAAGGGAGGACTGACTGGGGAGTGGGGCAATCAGAATATATTCCATTTTGGAGTGGGGGGGAAGGGTAGAAATGGGGAGAAAATTTGTAACTCAAAATCTTGTGGAAATCAATACTGAAAACTAAAAAATATCAAATAAAAAAATCTGAAAAAAAAGAAGCTGGGCTTCCTTTCCCTAAGACCTTACCTCCTGGAGATTAGGATAGTTTCTCATATTCATAAAGTGAAACAGTTCTTCAGATGATGTAAAGAGATTCTTCCACATGGAATCATTGCCCTTAAGACTTGGTGGATGCCCAAAGGCCAAATAAGTTGCCACACCCTGAACAGCTAACTAGATTTTTTTTTATTCATTTTTGTTTTTTTTTTTTTTTGTCTTGTTTTGTTTTGCTTTAGTGTGGAGGCAAGGAAGGTCCAGAGCTAAGTGTGCTTAAAGTATCCTTCCTTTTATTGCTTGTGCTGTCAGGGGAAAGGGAACTCAAGGAACACCAGATTCAGGGGGTAAGTCCCCTAGGACCAGTTTTGGGGACAGGTAGGAAGGCGAGGTGTCTCTGTGGTTGGATCACATGTAGCACATTCCCACCTTCTCTCACTACTTTCTTTAAGATGAATTTTGAGAAGTAGGTGAGGCTGCTGGGAAGGCTCTGACAAGGCTTAGGCAGCGTCAAATGTTGTAAAGCAAGATTTCCTGATACAGACTCAGGATAACAATGGAAGCAGGAGAGAAAGAAAGGCACGTATGGACAGAAGCAGGCTACGGGCTGAACACAGCATTTATTAGCAATATTTAAAGGTCAAAGAGTCAGTCCTCAGGAATACTGGATGCTCATTGCCTTGATCATAGTTCTTACAACTCTCAAAATTGTCTTTACAGCACCTTTTCTTTTCTGTGGCTAAGCACACCTCTTTTTAACTGTTGAATGACGTTTGAGTATCTCATTTCTTTCCAGTATTGGAACTAAGTTCCCAGAAGCTTCGTCTGAGTTAGACCACCACTATTTTAAAAAAAATGGATGTCTTGCTTCTTTTTGTTGTTATTAATAAAGTTATTTTTTTTCAAAATTTGCACAAAATGTTGTCATGATGACTTTATACTTTGTTCATTTTAAAATATTTTCTCATGCTTCAGTTTATGAATTTCAAAAGATTTGTAAGTCAAACTGTCTGCAAGTGGACCACCAATAGTGTATTTATTTAAGCATTAATTTGGTGATGGTACTATTTACCAGGTCATTTGTGGATCTATATAAATCTTTATTTTTTTGTTTCTATTGATATAACTCAATTATGTTTGAATGTGCTTTTGTCTTAATAAAGGAGGTGGATATATTTTTTAAAAATAAATTTTGTCAGTTACCAATTGAAATTAGGTTATAAATAATTGATTAATAAACACATATTAACCACAAGGCCAATATCCAACAGGTACCATATTAGATGCTAGGGACACATAACTCAAAATGAAACAATCTCTGTAATCAAAGAGCTTACATTTTATTTATAATGAAGAAAATTTGCGCTTTGACAGGTGAGCTGATGAAGTGCCCTTTTATCTCATTCAGATTCTGAATTTTATAATGATCTTTTGTATCATATGTACATATAAAATAGTTTCTGGCATATAATTTAATTTGTTACATTTTTAAAATTAAATTTTAAATCATGAACTACTTGGCAGTATAAAAATCATGTATGCTTGGGCAGAGATTATTTAGCTATCAGATTTTGGCAACCTCAACTATCCAAAGGGCTTATAAACATGATATTGAAGCAATTATGATGTATGACTATATGTAGGTATGAACAAGTGTGTGTATATATGTGTGTATGTACACAGAGACACTTATATGGGTATGTAGTAACATATACATGTATGTGTATATAAATCATTTCATAATATGGATGTTATGCCACAAACCATTCTTCTAATTATTCTCACTTGACTTTAGATAAATTCAAAAAAGTCTTTTAATATCTCTTTAATAGCATCTTTCCCCTGATTTCTTGCAGCAAAATAGTAGTTCACCACATTCACATACCACAAATTGTCCAGCCTCTTCCTGATTTATGAGAATCTTATTTAGGGAATGGCTGAAAAAATGGTCTATGTGAATATGATGGATGATTATTTGTGCTGCAGGAGATTAGGGAAAAAAAGAGTGGCAAAGAGATATGCAAATATTTGCATGAACTTATGCAGAGTGAAAGGAAAATAATTTATACTGTAACATCACTATTATTAAAAAATAAGTCATTTTGAAAGACATGAAAAATATGGAGAGATCTAGAAAAGAGTTGAGATGATTCCTAAAGTAACAAGAGAAAATATTGAGTGAAATGAGAGGTTAAAGTTCCAGAAACAGGAATAGCACACTAGCAAGTTGTGGAAGTACAACAAGGAGGCTGCTTGGGCTCAAATTTTCCTCATATATATTCAGGGGTGAGATATGTGCAGTTAAGTACCCTCAGGTTTCCCCAAAAGTTTTCTCAGGGCCATTTTCACCTCCTTATTCCTCAAGCTATAGATAAGAGGGTTGAGGGTAGGGGTGAAAGCTACATAAAACATAGAAGCAACCTTATTGTATTCTGGAGAAGATAGAGACTGAGGTTTCATGTAAACAAATATTACAGTTCCAAAAAATAGGGTGACAACCAGAAGGTGGGAAGAGCAAGTAGAGAAGGCTTTCCTGCGGCCCTGGGCAGAGCGAATTCTCAGGACAGCAATGATGATGTGCGCATAGGAAAGGATGATGAATGTGATAGGGCAGAAAAGGGTAAAGATACAGAAGACCTGCACGACCAGCTTTGCCTGGCTCATGTCAGTACAAGAAAGCTGCAATAGGGCAGGCATTTCACACAAGAAATGATTGATAACATTATCGTGGCAGAAGGAAAGCTGGAATGTGGCAACTGTATCCACTGCTGATACTATAAAGCCACCCAACCATGACCCAGCAGCCAGCCTCCCACAAACCCCCCCAGTTCATTGTGATTGAGTACCTTAAGGGATCTCGAATGGCAACATAGCGGTCATAGGCCATCACTGAGAGGATATAGCACTCTGCAATGCCAAAGGAGACGAATGTATAGACCTGTATGACACAGCATGAGTAGGAGATGGACTTGCTTTCTGCAAAGAAATGTACCAGCATCTGTGGAAACACACACGATGTGTAACAGACTTCCTGAATGGATAAATTAGTGAGGAAGAAGTACATAGGTGTGTGGAGGCGTGAATCCCTCAATATCAGCAACACAATGAGCAGGTTTCCCAGCAAGATCATCAAGTACAACACGAGGAAGAACAGGAAGAGGAACACCTGGAGCTCAGGCTGGCTAGACAGGCCAAGGAGGATGAACTCAGTCACTGAAGTAAGGTTGCTTCTCTTCATCTTGTTTATGGGTCTACTGAAAGAATATAAGAAATACAGCTACAAAGCATTTTACATTCCTGTTTTCCTCTTACTGGAACTGCTGGGATAACATATGGAAATTATTAAATCATATGTAGGTATTCCTAATAATTACTAATCATTTTTATATCCATTATCTCACATCATTCCATTCTAACCATGCAAAACAAGCAAAATATTATGTTCTCACCTCAATTTTTTATATTGAAGATATTGCGGTGCCCCAAAATTTTGACTATCCTTTTTATATTATGTAATATTTTATTTTTACTAATTACATGCAAAAACTTTATCATTTTTTTCAAATTTTGATTTCCACATTCTTTCCCTCCCTCTCCTACTACTGTCATTGAAAAGGCCAGCCATTTTGTGTAGGTTATTCATGTGTAGTCATGCAAAACATGTTTCTGTGTAAGACATCTGTCAAAGAAAATGCAGACCAAAAAAATTAAACAAGAAAAATAAAGAAAAAGTATCTTTGATCTGCATTCAGGCTCTAACAGGTTTTTTTTTCTCTGGAGATGGACAATACCTTTCATTATAAGTCCTTAAGAATTGTTATGGATTATTGCATTTCTGAGAGTAGCTAAGTTATTTATAGTAGATCTTTATACAATATTGCTGTTACTGTATACAAAGTCCTCCTGGTTCTGCTCATTTCACTTTATGTCAGCTCATGTAAAGTCTTTCCATTTTTCTGAGAGCATACTTCTCATTATTTCTTAAAACAAAATAATATTCCATCACAACGATATACAGCCTTTTTAGCCATTCCCCTCAATTTCCAATTCTTTGCCACTGGTAACAGAGCTGCTACAAATATTTTTGTACACATATGTCCTTTTCCTTTTTGTTTTTTTTATCTTTTTGTAATACTGACCTAGTGGTGGTATTGCTTTGTCAAAGGGTATGCATGGTTTTATAGACCTTTGGGCATAGTTCAAAATTGCTCTCCAGTATAGTTAAAGCAATATACAACTTCACCAATAGTACATCAGTGTTTTAATTTTCCCACATCCCCTCCAATATTTGTCATTTTCCTTTTCTGTCATATTAGCCAATCTGACAGGGAAATGGGAGTAGCTCAGAGTTGTTTTACTTTACTTTTCTCTCATCAGTGGTGATTTAGAACATTTTATATGACTATAGATAGCTTCTACTACTTTGTCTAAAAGCTACCTTTTCATATCTTTTGACCATTTATCAACTGAGGAATGGCTCTGCTTTCTATAAATTTGACTCCATTTTCTCTATGCTTGATAAATAAAGTCTTTATCAGAGAATCTCAGCGTAAAAAAAATTTCAAAGTAATGATTACCAACTATGTATTTCCCTCCAACTTATTTTCCCCCTTTCATCCTACTCTCTCCTTTTACCCTGTGCATTCTCGAAAGTTTTGCTTCTGACTTTTACCTCTCCCAAACTTCCCTCCTTTCTATCACCTACCCCAACCTTCTCTTATTCCCTTCCTGCTTTCCTGTATGGAAAGATAGATTTCTACACCCAAATCAGTGTGTATATTCTTCCCTCTTTGAGCCAATTGTGAAGAGAGTAATTTTCATGTGCTCCCCTCCCTGACTCACCATTTTCCCCTCCATTTCAAAATCTCTTTCAGACTATTTTTATGTCCAATAAATTATCCCATTCTAACTCTCCCCTTCCCCTTCTTCCACAGCATTCTCCTTTCTCACCCCTTAATTTTATTTTTCTAGATACACATACCATCACATTCAATTCATTCCTCTGTTTTCTGTCTATGTATACTCCTTTTAACTGCCCTAATAATGAAAAAGGTTTTAGGACTTAATAATGTTTAAGTAATAATCACCCCAGATTATGAAAATATAATATGTAAGATATACAGAGGTATCAAAGTATTTTTTTCTATAAAGAGTAAAAGATTACTAATTTTACATATTCTCACTATCCCACCTGTAGCTAGGCAGACCAGTGTATAGAGCATACACCCTAGCCTACAACACTAACTAGCTGAATGGCACTGGGCAAGTCACTTAACCTCTGTTTGCCTCAGTTTCCTCATCTGTAAAATGGGAATAATAATAGCAACTACCTCCCAGAGTTGTTGTGAAGATCAAATGACATAGTGTTTGTAAAGCACTTAATACAGTGCCTGACATACCATAGCCTTTATAGAAATGCTTGTTCCCTGCCCTGCTGTGTTGGTAAGCAAAATAGTCTTTGTTTTCTTTGAGTAACTCAGCTATTTCATTGAATCTTGCTAAGTGGCCCAAAGCCCTGTTAGGTGTAAAACCTATGTGGGTGTGAATTGGCAACTAAGGTGGGGCCCAAGGTGGGGCTGGCTGGGGGGAGGTGTTGACTCCAGAGCCCACATGGAAGCAGAGCCCACCCAGAAGTAGAGCGGACCTGTGTGTGGACGGAGGAGTGCCGAGCAAGGACTTGAGGGCAGTGGGTAATCTTCTTACAGGAGAGGGGAAGCATGAATATGATTTGGTTTAATACCATCATGTTTTTTGTGGCCTCCTGGTTACTCTTGTGAGGCGGACTTATTGGGCTTGGAAGCTTTTGATCAAAATATCAAAATGGTGAGGCTGGTTCATGGGCCTGTTACTTTGGAGCCTGAATAAATGCTTTAATCCTTCTGCCTTCTACTTAGAGAATCCCTTATATCCTGCAGTTTTGAACCGTTGAGACATATATATGATTCTCTTTGAAATCATAAATTCGGCCTTCCTATGACACCTGCCCTTCTCCATCACTTGAAAATTAGGCTCCTACTCCCTGGTTTTGTTTCTGAAATTTTTCATCTCATCGAGCTGCCTGATCTGCTGCCCCAGACCTGCACTTACTGTTTCTCACCAGAAGTGTCCATTTCCCTAGCTCTACAAATAAGGAGACCTGATCATCTTTAGCTGTTTGGGTCTGGGTCGACAGCTAGTATGGGAATGGGAGACTGAATCAGCCTTATATACTAAAGTAGAAAGGCCATTACAACTACACACAATTTGCTGGTGCATAATAGACACTTAATAAATGTTTATTGGGATTGGATTATGACATTTACAGAACAAAGTAATTAGGAATAATTAGGAATAATAGTAGATCAAATATGACAATTCCATTTCCCAAAAGACTAACTATACTTCCCTCATAAGTAAAAATCAGATTTTCACAGCAATGGGCTTTGAACACCTCAAATGGGTCCTATTTCTTTTGAACCTACAAGAGCCATCTCAGCCCTGACACTCACTGTCACAATTTATGTGGCTGTGCTTGTTTTTTGTTAGGAATTGTATGATCCTTTAACTGCCAGGAGTGGTGACTTTTTCGTGTGATATTCAAATGGAGACTCATAGAATTTCACAATTGGAAAGAAACTTAGAAGTCATTAAATCCAACATCATTTTTTCTTTTACAGAGGACAAAACTAAGACCCAGAATGTCTTTGATGAAATACTTTCTTCCTATCATATTTATCACTGTATAAAATTCAGAATTGGGGGCCAGGGGAGAGGAGACCACAGTCTTGTTTCTGAGACACAAACTTCTCCATAAAATCTCTGAGTCAGGATGCATTTAAAACCTGTAATCAATTCATAACTTCCTAGTGCATCTCATTTCCCTCATGTACAGTTATAATTTTTAGGAAGTTTTCTCTTATATCAAGTAAAAATCACAGTTTTGCATATTGCTCCTAGTTCAACACTCTAGGTATAACCAGAAAAATTCTAATTCTTCCTCCATGAGGCGTCTTTAAAAATCCTTAAAAACAACTATCATGACTCTCATATCTTTTCTTCCTCAGTTTTTTCAGTCAATTCTCCTAAGGTGTGTCCCCTTACCATATTGATCGCCCTATTACCTGGATAAACACCACTTTGTAATGTCATTCTTAAAATATGTTTCCCAGAATTGGACACAATAGTCTAGCCATGTTCTGTCCAGGGCAGAGTACAATGGAACTATTAACTCCTTTGTTCTGGTTCCTCTATAGCTTTCCACTCAAATACATGGCCACCAACCAAGCTCAAGTCCTTACCAAATGTTTCATACACTATAGAAAATAATTGAACTTCCTATCCCCAGTGTTTCCCCTTTAGAATTCATAGTCCACATAGCTATCAAATGTGTATGCTTTTTCAAAATAGTATTTAAATAGTCTGTTCAATTACATGTACAGATAATTTTAACATTAATTTTAATAAAAATTTGAGTTTCAAATTTTCTCCCTCCATCCCTACCTTTCCCATTCCCTAAGAAAGTAAGCAATTTGATATAGGTTACATATGTGCAATCAAATTTATATTCTGAGTGCACAGATCTGGCTACACTGACATTCTGCTCACCAAATTTTAGTGACTCATTGCCTCCAGAATAAAACACAAACTTCTCTTACACTATAGCACTTTACAGAGTGGCTCCAACCTATCTTTCCAGACTGCTTTCCCATCAGTCCTCCTCTCCTACTCTGTGTACCCCAGATCTGGAAATGTACAGAGAATAGATGAGAAGTCATGTGGCAAAGTAATAGCAGTAATACTAACAATTAACAATAATTATTGTGATTTTATACTGCTTCAATGTGTGTAGTTTTTTCACACATTTTTTCATTTGATCCTCACATCCACTTCCTGAGCTAAATAGGATGAGACATTTTAAGCATTTGGGCCATGGTAACCAATTATTTATCACCTGAGGCAAGATCGATACACAAGTCTTCTTGACTCCAGGTCCAGTGTTCCATCTACTATGTTGTCTGACCAAGAGGAACAAAAGAGGGGGCTATACTTGGAGTTAGGAAGATACAGGTTTCAAATGACCTCTGACACTTACAAGCTATGTGACCATGGGCAAGTCATTTGAAGTCTAAACCTCAGTTTCTCGATCTGTAACATAGAGATAATAATTGTAGTTCCTATATCACTACCTTGTGGTAAAGCCTAAAGGAGACACTGAATATAAATCACTTCATAAACTTTAAAAGAACTATATAAGCAACAGGTATTGTTATAATTATTATCCTTACCACCTTTAAGGGATATGGTGGAGAGATTTCTCAGTGTGATTGGTGGCTGCAATAGGTTAAGTGCCTTCCAGTTCAGACGTTGTCTGAATCTCATGAATACATGAAAAAAATGCAAATCAGAACAAGATGATTTGAATTCCTTGCTTTATACACTGATTCATTATAGAGTTCCTTCTAAAACTAAACTCTGCAGACATTTAAAAGAGATTCTCTTTCTCAAGAAAGGTGCCATTTACACTTTCAGAACATTTCTAATAATTCTAATTATTCTAATTTCTAATGCTTGTCTTGCTACTATCAACAAAACCATAATAACAATACCCTGCCACTTACAGGTGTGAAACCCCACACAAAGGAAAAATGGTGAATTGGTATATGCTCCCTCAGTAAATCTTCAAAATCACTGCTGAAGAATAGCCCACACATACCTCTTCTTTGTGGATCTGGCACAGCAGTCACCCCTACATTGTTGGTCCCTCTGGTCTTGTTTGGACAGCAATGAGTTCATAATTTGGAAGGATTAATTAATCCTTTTACCTAGCTGTGAATTGATTCTATGCCCAGATTTCCAGTATGTTCCCTTGATATGTGAAAAACTGAGGTTCCAAGGACAGGATGCAAATCAGGTTAGGCATTTGATCCTGCAGATCATAATA
>JAQQSZ010015274.1:0-11316 GCA_028646595.1 Phalanger gymnotis
ATTTTCCTCAGTTGTCTTTTGGACCTCTTTTTCCATTTGACTAATTCTTCCTTTCAAGGTATTCTTCTCCTCATTGGCTTTTTGGAGCTCTTTTGCCATTTGAGTTAGTCTATTTTTAAGGTGTTATTTTCTTCAGTATTTTGGGGGGTCTCCTTTAGCAAGTCATTGACTTGTTTTTCATGATTTTCTTGCATCACTCTCATTTCTCTTCCCAATTTTTCCTCTACTTCTCTGAATTGCTTTTCCAAATCCTTTTTGAGCCCTTCCATGGCCTGAGACCCATTCATATTTTTCTTGGAGGCTTATGATGTATGCTCTTTGACTTTGTTGACTTCTTCTGGCTGTATGTTTTGATCTTCTTTGTCACTAAAGAAAGATTCCAAAGTCTGAGTCTGAATCTGAGCCCATTTTCATTGCCTGTTCATGTTCCCAGACAACTACTTGACCCTTGAGCTTTTTGTCAGCATATGACTGCTTGTAGAGTAGAGAGTACTTTGTCCCCAGCTTAGGGGACTGTGCTGCTATTTTCAGAGCTACTTCTATACAGCAAACTCTGCCACACCAGCACTCTTCCTCCCCCAAGAACCACTAACCCAGACCACGACCCAGATCCAAGCAGGCTCTTCACTCCTGTTCTGATCTGCCACTTAATTCCTCACACAGGGTGGGCCTGAGGCTGGAAGCAACAGCAGCTGGAGCTCTGCAAGCAGCCCTAGAGCTGCACCACTTCCACACCCCCAGGGCTAGGGCCCGCCATGAACTCCTTTCACTCTAGCGGTTTTTCAGCTAACCTTCTCTGTTGTCTTTGGAGTTTGTGGGTTGAGAAGTCTGGTAACTGCCACAGCTCAATGATTCAGGGCCCTGGGCTGTGCTCTGCTCTGCTCTCAGCTCCATTTGATAGACCCTTCCCAGTGACCCTCTGGGCTGGAGTCCTACTTCCCTCTGCTATTCTGTGTGTTCTGCAGAGCTAGAATTTGTTCAGAGCCATTTTTACAGGTGTTTGGAGGGACCTGGAGGAGATCTTAAGCAAGTCCCTGCTTTCCAGCTGCCCTCTTGGCTCTGCCCCCCCCCATTTAGTTACTTTTTCAATTCTAAAAGAATTTATCTGGGTGTGCAATTTGTGTGTTGTTAACTTTAATAAAAAAATAAAGTTTTAAACTGTAATAGGATTTAAATTTTAAAATGAAAACTTCAGTCACAAATGGACTTTCTTATTCTTTAGTCAACATAATGGTTTAGATTTTTAAAAATATATTAATATTCCTAAGCAGTTCTAATTAATGTAAAGATAAGAAATTGAGCCAATACATTGCCATCATCAATAAGAACAAGCTGAAATCAGACTAAGTACCCAAGTGAATCAGAGCCTTATAGATTATGGATATTTTCTTGGTTTTTGGATTGCCTAAATTGATGATCAATGCATTTTTTGGATCATTTTTGATTAATTCTTTTGATATGATACACTGATATATCTTCCAACTAATAGTGGCATATTTCACCAATATCTTTCTACCATTCTTTAAGTTTTCATTCCCTACAAACAATTTTAAGGTATTATTTTCTGCTTCATTAGAAACATATATATATATATACACACACATATATAAACACACATATATATATGGATTCATATATATGTATAAATACTTATACAAATATAGCTTCAGAGTTGAAGTTTTGAAAAGAGATAGACAGGAGAAAAGATAATGATTAATATAAAAAAACCTAAGAGACTAATATATCTATCAATTTTCCTTCAATTCTGACCATTTTTACCAACTTCACAATCAAGAGAGACAGTATTATTTCTACGGCTATGTCACCTTTTAAAATAAGAATAAAACATTTACTCACCTACATTTTTGACCAATATTTTCTGAGAAGGTATACAGAAAGCCAAAATAATGAAAAGAAAAATAAAGGAAAAAAAATTTAAGTATGCTTCAATATGTATCCAGACAGCATTAGTTCTTCCTTTGGGGATGGATAGCATTTTTCATCATAATTCCTTCAGAGTTGTCTTGGATCTTTATATTGCTGAGAATAGTTAAGTCATTCATAAATTATCATCTTACAATATTGCTGTTACTTTGTACACAGTGCATTTCACTTTTCATTAGCCCATGCAAGTCTTTCCAGGTTTTTCTGAGAGTATCCTGCTCATCATTTCTTATAGCATGATAGTGTTCCATCATAACCACATACCACAACCTATTCAGCCATTCCCCAATTGATGGGCATCCCCTCAATTTCTAATTCTTTGCCCCCAGAAAAGAGCTGCTGCAAATATTTTTGTACATAAAGGTCCTTTTCCTTTTTGCTTTTTATCTCTTTTGTGATACAAACTTATTAGTGGCATTGCTGGGTAAAAGGGTATGCATGGTTTTATAGCCCTTTGGGGATAGTTCCAAATTGCTCTATAGAATGGATGAATCAGTTCACAACTCCACTAACAGTGCATTAATATCTCATTTTTCCCACATCACCTCCAACATTTGTCTTTTACTTTTTCCATCCTGTTAGCCAGTTTAATAGGTATGAGATAGTACCTCAGAATCACTTTAATTTGCATTTCATTTATCAATTGGGCCATTGCTTTTACTTTCATAAATTTGACTCTATAGATTTGTGAAATGAGGCCTTAATCATAGAAACCTGCTTGAAAAGTTTTCATAGTTACTATTACTAACTGTATCTCCCTCCATACTATTTCTTCCCTCCACCATTTATTCTATTCTCTCTCCTTTCACCCTGTCCTTCCTCAAAAGTGTTTTGCTTCTGATCACCCCCTCCCAATCTGCCCTCCCTTCTATCACAACCCCCTTCTCTTATTCTCTTTTCCTCCTCCTTTCCTGTAGGGTAAGATAGATTTCCATGCAGAATTGAATGTGTATGTTATTCCGTTGTTGAGCCAATTCTGGTTAGAGTAAGGTTCACTGACCTCACCTCTCCACTGTAAAAGCTTTTTCTTGACTATTTTATTTGAGATAATTTACCCCATGCTACTTCTTCCTTTCTCGTTCTCTCAGTACATTGCTCTCTCACATGCTTAATTTTATTTTTTGAGATATCATCCCTTCATATTCAACTTACATCTGTCTATGTATACTCCTTCTAACTGCCTTAATAATGAAAAAAGTCTTATGAGCTACAAATATCATCTTCCCATGTAGGAATGTAACCAGTTTAACCTTATTAAGTCCCTTATGATTTCCCTTTTCTGTTTAACTTGCTATGCTTCTCTTAAGTCTCGTATTTGAAAGTCAGATTTTCTAATTAGCACCTATCTTTTCACCAGGAATGTTTGAAAGTCCTCTATGTCACTGAATATCCACTTTTCCCCTGAAGGATTATACTCAGTTTTTCTGGGTAGGTAATTCTTGGTTGTAACGCTAGCTCCTTTGCCCTCCATAATATCATATTCCAAGTTCTTCAGTCCCTTAATGTAGAAGCTGCTAAATTGTCTGTTATCCTGACTTTGGCACCACAGTACTTGAATTGTTGCTTTCTGACTGTTTGCAATATTTTCTCCTTGACCAGGGAACTCTGGAATTTGGCTATAATATTCCTGGCAGTGTTAATTTTGGGATCTCTTTCAAGAGGTGATCAGTGGATTCTTTCAATTTCTGTTTTACCCTCTGGTTCTAGAATATCAGGACACTTTTCCTTGATAATTTCTTTAAAGATGATGTCTAGGCTATTTCTCTGATCATGGCTTTCAGGTAGTCCAATAACTTTTAAATTAACTCTCCTAGATCTATTTTCCAGGTCAGTAGTTTTTCCAATGAGATATTTCACATTATTTTCTATTTTTTAACTCTTTTGGTTTTGTTTTATTGTTTATTGATTTCTCATAAAGTCATTAGCTTCCATTTGTTGCATTCTAATTTTTAAGGAATTATTTTCTTCAGTGAGCTTTTGGACCTCCTTTTCCATTAGGCTAATTCTGCTTTTAAAAGTGTTATTTTCTTCAGTATTTTTTGTGTCTCCTTTACCAAACTGTTGACTCATTTTTTCATTAATTTCTTGCATCACTCTCATTTCTCTTCCCAATTTTTTCCTCTACTTCTCTTACTTGATTTTCAAAATCCTTTTTGAGATTTTCCATGTCTTGAAACCAATTCATATTTTTCTTGGAGCCTTTGGATATAGGAGCTTTGACTTTATTTTCTTCTGAGTATGTATTTTGATCTTCCTTGTTACCATAGTAACTTTCCATAGTCAGTTTTTTGTTGTTGTTTGCTCATTTTCCCAGCCTATTACTTGACTTTTTACTCTTTGTTAAAGTAGGACTCTGCTTCCAGGGTGGAAGGTGTTCTGTCCCAAGCCTCAAAGGTTTTGTGCAGCTGTTTTCATAGATACTGCTAGGAACCTGTAAGTTTTCAGTTCTTCCAAGGTGGTATGATCTAAGGACAAATGTTTACTCCTCTCCTGTCCTGTTCTCTAATCTTTGAGCAACCACAAGCACTCTTTTCTGCCCTGGAACTGTGAGGAGGGTCCCCCCTCCACTGTAGCCAGAAGCTCTGCTATGCTAGTGCTCCTCCCTGCTCTGGGACTGCCACCCATACTGTGACACTGATCCAAGTATGGGCAAAGCAACAGAGTCCTGCCTCAGTGCTAGCAAAGAGACTCCTGTAATCTCCTTCTCACCAACTGTTCAACCCCCTTACCATCTGTGGGCTGAGAGCTCTGGAAGCAGCCATTCCTGCTACTAATTCAGTCAGTCCTAAGGCCTAGTTTGCTATGGCCAGCACTCTCCTGGCACAGCCTATGCTGGACTATGCTCCACTCTCACCCATGTGCAACAGATCTTTTCCTCCTAACCTTCCAAGTGATCCTTGGTGTCTGTGGGCTGAGAGATCTAGAAACCACCACTGCTGCTGGTTATTGAGTCACTTGAGGCCTGCTCCCAGTTTGCTGGGTCCCAGAGTGTTCTGGTACAACCAGCACTGGACTGTACTCCTCTCTCACCTTGGTGTAACAGACCTTTCCTCCCAATCTTCCAAGTTGTCTTGGGCTTAGAATTTGTTTCACTCCATCTTTTAGTGGATTCTTCTGCTTTAGAATTTGTTAAGAGTCATTTTCAAAGGTATGTGGTGGGGTTTGGGAGAGCGCTCAGGTGAGTGCCTACCTTTACTCTGCCATCTTGGCTCTGCCTCCAAAATAAGCTTTCACTGGCTAAACTCAACAGTATCAACATGGCCTTTACTTTCTGTTTGTACTCATTATACTGGAAATACTCTTTGGTAAACCAAAAAAGGTGTTACTATTATAGCAAAAGAGTGTTATTTCAGCCTAAACTCAGACTTTCCAGGCCATCAGATCAGAAATCTTGGCTAAATATTTTAAAATGCCACTCTATATTTTATCTAGGCACTATAACTACTTGAAAGCTGAAAATACCAAATATTTCTGACAGGAACAAATAGAAACACTCAAAGTAGCTGGAAATACACAGTGGCTCATAACTAATATTTGGCTTATTGCAGGAAGAGAGAGGTTTATCAAGTGAAGGGTGGAAAAAGGAAAAGTAAAGAGAATGTGAAACTAGAACACTGGCCCAATATGTCTTGGGCTGCTTCTGAGTTTCTTTACATTTGTATTCTTTGCGTTATCATCAGCAGCCCCCAGTTTCTCAAGAGTCAGGTTCTTTGAATGCTCCCAAATCCTTCCCTCACTGGTCCCAGGTTCTTAGAACCTCCTTTCATTCATAAATGTAAAAACTGGTAGGGAGATGAGGAGGAGAAAAAGTACACTTTAATAGCTGTCAGTCATTAACATCTTAGAGTCAGCTAGGTGGTGCCATAGTGCATAGAATGCAGCACTTGAAGTTTAAAAAAAAAAAAAAAAAAAAACCTTTCTGAGTTCAAAGCCTCAGACACTTACTAGCAGTGTGACCCTGGCCAAGTCACTTGACCCTATTTGCCTCACTTTCTCATCTGTAAAATGAGCTGGAGAAGGAAATGGCAAACCACTCCAGTATCTTTGCCAAGAAAACCCCAAATGGGGTCTCAACACAACTGAACAACAACAAAATTAACATCTTAAATTAATCAGCTGTGAGCTAGTGAAAACGTGACAAATCATGTATGACTTTTTTTAGCAAATTTTTTATTAAGTTATTTTTATGAACTTTAATAGCCACTAACAAATACCATTTCTGCATACAGAGAAGAGAAAAGATAACTTCATTTTAAACAGTGAATCTCAATCATGTAGGGATTAGGTTTTTAATTTATGATAAATTTAACACTGTAATTCCAACACTATCCTGTTAGTCTGTATCTCTTTCTGAATGTCTGTCTGCTCTCTTCTGTGTGTTTTATAAATGTTTCAGTAATATTTTTCTTTTTTGTTATAATTATTACTACCCTACCTCCCCACCAAAAAACTCCTTCCTCCAAACAAAATTAATCTAAATTAAGTCCCTCCCTCCTCACAAATAAACATAGTCAAGCAAAACAGATCAACACATTGGCCATGTCAGAAAATGTGTCTCACTCTGTCCTTCTAGTCCATCACTCATCTGCAAAGAGGCAAGAAATATGATTCACAATTGTTCTACAAATGTGGTTCTTTGTCGCATTGATCAGAATTCTTAATACTCTCAAAATTGTTTTTCTTTACAATATTCCAGTTATAGTTTAAGTTATTTTCCTGGTTCTACTCATTCCTTCATTCTACATTAGTTTATATAAGCCTTCCATGATTTCTCTAACTTTATCCCTTTTTAAATTTTCTGACAGTGTAATAATATTACGTTATATTGACTTCATAATTTTCTCAGCCATTTCTTACAGTTAATAGGCATTTTTTGTTCTTTAATATAATAAAAAAATTCTACACATAATTTTGTACATGTGGAATCATTGACTCTTTCTTTGATCATTTGGAATAGAAGCTTAGTTCTATTATTATATGTCAAAACATATGAACAATTAGGTCACCCTTTAGGCATGGTTCCAAATTGCTTTCCAGAATAATTGTACCAATTCACACCTCTAGCACAATGAACAATGTATTCGTGAACCTTTCCTTTTGTAGTCACTCTAAAAATTGACATTTTTGCCAATCTGATATGTATAAGGTAAAACTTTGATGTTGTTTTAATTTGCATCTCTCTGATTATTAGTAATTTAGAACCTTTTTCCATTTGATTATTGATGGCTTATTTCTTTTTTGCTTACTTCTTTTGAGACATCCATGTTCAAATTCTTTGTCCATTTATCTATTATGGAATGGTTCTTGTTCTTATGTATTTGAATCAATTCCCTGTGCATCTTGAATATCAAAAGTTTCCTGTAATGATTTTTCTCTAGATGACTCTTTTCTATTAATTAATTGCATTGATTTGCTTTGTACAACTTTGTAACTTCATGTAATCAAAACTATTATTTTTTCTGAAATATTTTCCTTCTCACTTTTTTGGTAAATAACTTTTCCTCTATTTGTATTTATGAAAAGTATCTCCTCTGCTCACTTAAATCTAGATCCAATAACCAGTTGTGGTATACTCACCTATAATTTCAAAGAAGGCAAGCATAGATAGGGAATCACAGTGGAAAATGCTAAACACACAGATGTTAGCACTAAATAAAAGGTCAAAGAAAGAACAAAAGGGAACCAACAAAGCACCTAATATTTTTAAGCTCTGAGCAGATCATATTATATGAATAGTCATGCTACATGAACAATAAATTGTGCTAGTGTTGTAGCAAAATAAAATTTACAACAAATATAATCTGATATCTATTTTCAATCAGTTGCTTAATCATTGTTGTTGCTTTATAGTAACTAGGCATAAGTGATAAGCAAATCACAAATTACTTTAAAATTGCTTTTATGCAACCAGATTTTTATGATTTTCTCTTCTTGCTTTTTTTTGTTTTTTGTTGTCACTCATAAAAGTGAAGGCTGATAAAAAGTGATTGATATGACATGGTTTAATACTCTTCACACACAAATCCAGGCACATCTATTAAAAAGCAAATTCACTTCAATTAAGCGCTGTTCTGTGAAAGATGATCTAATATCTCAATTTTCATAGGCCCTAGTCCCATTACATCTGACCCCCCCCCATATTCCAGAACATCCACGTTCTCTCACAATTTGAGGAGCCTTTGAGAAGCATATTCTTAATTCAGGCAAGGCAACAAAATTCTGCTCCTATCCAAAAGGCAGGTGCCTTGGAAAACCAGGAGGCAATAGCACAATTTACCATATAAAGAGAATTGGGTAGGGAGGACCTAGGCTTGAGATAATGGCAGGAAAACAGGGAAAAGTCACTATGGAAATGAGCTCTAAATTTCCAACATCTTGGAATCAGGGCAGGAAAAGAAGAAATACTTAAAGAGGAACCAATTAAAGGAGGTATCTCAAGGTAAGGGGTTAGACTAGGTGGTCACAGTGGTCCTGATGTATATTACCTCTTTCCTCAACTTCCTCCAAAAGAATTTTCTTTCAAATAAAACTTAAAATGTAAATATTTTTAAAGATGCACAATTGTTCCCTTCAAGTAAACTAAGGACAGCATTCCCTTTTTAGCTCTGACATAAATGTGGATCAGGTCAGTGATATTTTCAATGAACATATTAGTGATCTTGAGGAGTTGTCTGACAAGCATATTTGTATTCTCTTTCTGCCCATCTCATAATGTTTGTTTAATCTTCTTTTACTAAAGTAACTTTGAAATTTAGGAGAAACAAGGTTCAAGAATTGCAAAAACATTTACTACTGTACCAGAATTCTATCTAGTTAATACAAACAAACATTTTTAAAGAAAAAAAGGGTGAAGTGCAAGGAGACAGCTACATTTTTTTAAAAAGGCCTTTCTGCCATGTACACATAACTCCAAAGTGATATACACTCTACTTTGTTTAAATAAGTGAAAAGGATCCCAGAAACTACACTGCGAGGCTAAACAGGCTAGGAAAGACAGATAAATGAATTCTGCTTCATTTTCTCTTTGCTCGCTGCAAAGGGGTCTTACAACATGGCTTTTCTTTGTTGCCTTCCAAGATCTTTACTTATAGGGGAAGAAACTTACAACAGACTGAATAAATGCTCATCAGTGAACTTCAAGCTCTTGAAATTTTGTTTAAAGCCACTCCTTATACAGGCAGCACTTGAATTGGCTTTCTTTTCTGAAGAGAAAAAGAAAGAAAAAAAAATCTGTATGAATAGTGATCCAGGGAGCATGAATTTCTGTAGCTGCAGTGGCAAAGATTAATGTGATCAGAATCCATGCAGCAAACTGTGTGATGATTCATTTTCAGTACAACCTTAATTACTGTATTCATACTGATGATTGGAAGCTGCTCTGAAGCCTATTGAATCAGAGCAAAATAAAAGGTAGTAAAAAATTTAGTTTCATATTGAAATAAATGACAGCATGCAATTATTATGGAGAATACAACACAATTGTCAAAAGCTTTTTGGAAAGATTTGGATCTGTACATTGTAATCCTTAAATCAATATAATGCCCTTCAGTATAATGTCCAACTCTCTTTAATAGCAAGAACAGTTCACATTTCTATAGCTCTTTAAGGGGTTTTTCAAGCATTTTAAATATACTATCTCATTTGCTTCTTTACTGAGTACTCAAGAGCAAGAAGCAAATTCAATAAGCATAAAGCTTGACGCCTTAAATCTTAGATTTCCAGTCCATATTCTACTTGTTTTCCTTTCCTTGTGCAATTTTCAGTTAGAATGCTTTATTATGTCTAGCTTCATTTTTCTTTCAAAGAAATTCAAAATGGCCTTGGAGTCAGTGAGTATATTTCTCTTTTCTACTCTATGACTTAATTTGGTCACCCCTTTCAGGGCTTTCCTTCATTTTCATTTCAATGAGCTGTGGACTTCTCCGAGAATGACCACTCTATTAATGATCTCAATGGCCTGGCTTTGATTGCCAAAGCACCTAATCATTTTCCATCATAAAATGCATATGCTTCATCTGTAAGAATGCTGATAGAGTTCATAATTTCAGAGAGAGATTAAGCACCAATTAAAGGAAATAAAAGCCACTTAGCAGTAGCTAAACTATTTACTAAATTTTTAGAGGTAGGCTTTGTCCTTAGTCCTATCCAACTCAACCTTTTTTTTAAAAAATGATGATGAATTTTTCCTGTACAGACCTAGGGATAGAAAAAATGACCAATAAAAGAAAGTAACAGGGAGGTAAACTTTGGTTCAATATCAGAAAGACATTTCTAAAAAATACAGTTGACCCAAAATGCAATGTGTTGGCTTCAATGTGTGCTGGTAAATGTTTATCAATGAGCTATGGGGGTGGGGTGGGAGGCAGGGGGAATGTAGGAACAATACACTTTTAAGTTTAATCTGCTTTATTAATATATTCTCCATCACTTTCTTAAGTTCAGACAATCAACAAAATAATGAATAAAGCCCTAATTTGTAGTGTTTGCTGATTGTTAAGATGTAAGTACTTCCACTGAAATTTTAACATTGGGTTCTTATGAGCCAGTTTGAGCCAGCTCCAGCATACTCCTGGTTGGCTGGGAAGACAGTGAGTTCTCTGTTACTCAGGGTTTTCAGGTAGAAGCTAGACGACCACTCATTAAAGATGTCCTAGAAGGAACTCGTGAATCAAATAAGGAGTTGGACTAGAGGACTTGTGTTCTGCTCTGTTGCTAGGAGTTAAAGAGAGATTCACAGAACAATTAAACCTGCCATCAATACAAAATAATAGGCCTTAGTCACGGGTGCTTTTTAATTCAGAAGGTAAGACTTGTTGGGGCTTAACATGAGACATCCGAATGCATGAAAAATAGAAATAAGGGAAGAGCGGCAAGGGTACAGGCAGAGCATAGTCACAGGAGAGACAAAGATACAGTCAGAAGCCAAAAAGAGCATGATATTCAAGTTTTGGCATTTGGATGAGCAGAAAACGAGAGGGATTTGATGTTCAGTCAAAACATACTGTTAAGACTTATGCCCGGGTGTGTTCCAGGATCTCATCATTCTTCTCCAACTCGGCAAGTCGGTCTGATATGACAGGGCCATTACCAATGCAGGAGAGGGCTAGGTACTTTATAGGGAGACGTGGTCTCACTTAGATTCATCTGGTATGTCCCTAATCTCTGATTTCATAAGCAGGGAGGAATCATTTAGCAAGGCTACATTAGAAATGGAAGTTTCGAACTGCGGAACCCACAAAGTGGCAGAGGGAAGCAGGGCTCCAGCCCAGGACAGCCTGGATGGTCTCGGGGTAAGGTCTGTCCCACACGGAACTCCCAGCTCCCAGCTGAGGGGAGCAGAGCTGAGCCAAGCGCCAGCGCACGAGGTGCGGC